>QMFE01006517.1:0-16898 GCA_003314665.1 Tricholoma sp. MG77 | reverse complement strand
TCAATTACAGGTACATGCCCGTAATGATGAGGGAGGTGAAGGACAAAGAGAAGACAGCAGCAGGCATCAGGACATTTGCCATGAACGCCCTCAGGAACATGGCCCTGGCGCATGACACACTGATAGAGTCAAGAGTCTTCCAACAGCAGTACACTGATAGGAGACGGCATGCAGAACCAAAAGTGGAGGTAAATGACCTCGTTTACCTATCGACGAAGAATCTGGCCATGCCAAAAGGCAGGGCAAGTAAGTTGGTACCAAAATTTGTGGGACCATACAAAGTGACAAAGGCTATACCTTCATCATCCAATTATGTATTGGAATTACCTCCCGAACTCGCCAGGAGACAAGTTCATCCTAGGTTTCATGTGAGCCTATTAAGGCCCCATTATCCCAACGACGATGTCCTATTCCCGAATAGGATGAGGGCAGAACCTTATGATTTCGGCGCTCCAGAGAACGCCGAATGGTATGTCGACGAGATCGTCGGCCATCATTGGAAGGCCACGAATGTAGAGTTCTTGGTCAGATGGAATCAGGGTGACTCCACATGGGAGCCACTATCCAACTGTGATGAGCTGGAGGTGCTGGATGCCTACTTAATGCTGATGAACGTTAAGAAATGGCAGGACCTGTTGAAGAGGGTGACGAATACATCACGATGAACGCGTTAATCGATGCGTCAATCAATGTGTCAATAGGGGTTTCGGCAGTGGCCAAAAAACAGTATAGTAGTGGCAGGGTTTGAAAATGAAAAAGGATATTCGGTTGTCTTCCAACCGCCACTACAACCACAAAACAAGAACAACACCACACCCGCCTGATGAGCGAGAGAGCCCCGAGGTCGGGGATAGGGGATGGTCGAAAAGGCCACCCCGACGAGCGTAGAGAAATGGATGAGCCAAGAGGCTCATCAAGAGGGGAAGGACGTCGAGAGCGCTCTCCCATGGAGGTGGAAGAAGGAAGATCCTGCGCCAACCAAGGGTGGACATGGAACGAGATCTTCCACATAGTATATCACCCAAGAGGGTGTCAAGTCTGCACAGACTATGGCCACCACCTTATGGAGGCCGAGTTCACTAAGGACAACGAATATGCCACCGTGGTTGACAAGAAAAGGGGAGACTTGGAGTACTGGAGGACGAAAGCCCTCAAGTACATGGATGACTTGGATGAGACAGACGAACACGTCCGTAAATTGACAGCTCGTGTCAAGGAGCTCGAGCATGAATTGGAGGATGGTCACGAGTACGAGGAAAGATGAGGATGAACTCAATTGCTACATCCAGGCAGCGAATACGCCAGGAAGTTGGAACGCCCTGTCCAACATGCGATCCTATGTGTGGGAGGCGCACGCTTTGCAGAAGGATTCAAGGTCGCTGATGCAGAATCTAGCATTGGTAAAGTGGAAGACACCAGGTTGGGTGCCACCTGAATCTCGGCCGCCCGCCAGACAGAGCGACCCAAACATGCCAGCTGGGGTCAATACACCCCGCCTATTGGATGCCCCAGAGGAGTGGGCTTGTTGGCTGTGGAGATACCCGAGGGAGGCAATGTCGCGCCCTGGGATACGTTGGACGCACCAAGGCATCAACTTGTCATCGGTTCGTGGCCTGTTAATGGTCACAGGATGCGCACCTCGGGGCAGTGGGGTGATACGCGCGAGGAACACGTTCCTCGCTAGGGCAGCCCAGCTCATCATGACGCCGGGACTGTACCGACGACTGGTGGACGACCTACGTCTCACCATTGCGACGAAGGCGAACACGATGGTAATGGCACCGTCGGACAATGTTATGGTAGAAGACGTCGCCAGACTGTTTGCGGGTGTTATGATTGTAACTACCCCCCTCATTGTCACGCATTTTCCTATGCTCCCCGTGACATCTGTTACACCTGTGACTATCCCCTACACCCCCTAGAACCCCCTTGCCAACTTACAAGTCGTTCCAGCTAGCGCTTTGCTCTCTACATGCTGCTACGCTTGTGCAAGCATTCCTGCATCATCACCGTGGTCAAAGTCCATCCGTCCGCGATCTCCGCGCTCCCGCGCACCGCCGCGCAGTCAAGCGTCATCATGCGCACACCACGCACGTGTCGCGCGCCGCGCTTCCGCTTCCGCATGTCTCCTGAGCTCCCCACACCTCGTGCATCCGTTTTCGTGCAATAACCTCGTTTTGCATCGCAACCCATATCTATTCTTGTGCAAGCTATTTCCGCGCGCGCACCACGCGACTCTAGCATCATCTGATCCGCTCTGCTGCGCTCTCGCCTCGCGCTTAGCACTTATCCTGGGTTATGCCGTGTGCAACTGAATTTGCAATTCTATTTCAAGTCCGTATTCTTAGTTCATTTCATTCATTCATTTGAAATTCATTTACTACTATTTCAATTATGTTATGCCGTACCTGCCTTACATAATCGTGGAGCGCCGCGCTTCCTTGCGCTCTCGCGCTCGTTAAATAGCTGTAACTCCCACTCTTATTCTTTAGCTTTATTATCAACTTCGACAACTTCGACTTCGATTTAATACTTCCTCGTATCACTTGTACTTTTGTACTTGTCCGTTACCTGCGCTGTCCACGCGTGTTCCCGCACGTAACCTCCGCAATACATCCGTCGTTGAATTCAGTCTCGTCCACTCTCTCACTCTTAGTCATCCTCTCCTCTTAATTCCGAAATATGGGCCTGTCGCTAGGTCAGGGCGCAACCGGTCTGCTCTGCATGGTTGAAGCCAATAGCCCATATGTCCGCCAGTTCTCCGAAGCTGTGTATGTTCCCCTCTCGGGCGAGTAGGCTTACATTCACTACAGCATCGTCTGCGAGCACCTCCGCATCCGCTTCGCTCTCCACACATCAGCACTCTGCGCTCAATCTTGCGCGCAACTCTGTTCATGTCCTCGCACTACTGCTACACCTTCTGCAACCGTCCGCGCTTGTTACCCGCGCGCATGCGCACACTCCCGCGCTCGCACGGCAAGCATTACATTCGTTGCAATCTGTTTCCAGCTCGCGTCACCTCGTGTGTCTGTCCGTCATTCCGTTCCATCCCTCCCCAGCACGTTTCTCGGTTCGTAACAGCGGGGGATGGTATAACCATTCCCCAAGTGAGTGACGTGTACAAGTGGGGCCAAACGGCCCTTCTAGGTTGGAGTCAAGGGGTAGATGCCACCTGTCAAACGGAGGCATTGCTGGCGATAAATGAGGCACGCCAGCATTCAAGCACAGAGGAGCAGGACCGCCCATGGCCCATCGAGCCCAGGTGGTGGCAGCCACCCACATCGCAGCCCCCACCGGCTCAAAACATACTGCCGTCGTCGATAGCGACGGCATCAACCAATCTAGTCCCGCCAACGGAGGCGGAATTGTACGCCCCGATATCAAGGATGCCCTTGATTCAACCATCAATGGAAGTGCCACTGGTAGGGCCAGTGAATGATGACACAGCTGTATATTATATACGGCCAAAGAAGAAGAAAAAGAAGAAGACAAGGGCGGAAAAGAGGAGAGCGGAGGAAGAGGCCTCCGACAATGAGCCATTCGAGCTCGAATCAAAGGACAGAGATGAAGACGACGACGCGAACACATTGTCAGGGTTACAAGAGAACGAGCCGTCGGGCACCTCGCCTGATGACGTAGTAATGGAATAGGACGGGGACTGCCCCACACAAAAAAAAAAAAACTTTTGATTTTCTCAATGTCGACTATGATGTTTGCTGTGTGGTACATAAGCACAGCTATTAAACCGTCAGGGGACATGGGTCTCTGAGCGGCTGACATCGTGACTGGCATTGGCAAGACACCGAATTATTGTATATATGGACAGCGTGTATTAGACACGTAAAAATTTACAGCCTTTCGGCTGGATTACATTCTTTACATGGGGACAACATTAATATGTTCATTACAATTTTTTTTAGTTAGGTTTGGCGCAGCTAGAGGCATGCCAAAGAGGGGGAGAATGTAGGAGGGCACTGCCATATAGAGCAGTGTTTGCACTTATTAGTACCGGGGATTACCGGGTATATAGCCAGGGTGGCTATGCCCGGAATCCCAAGTCTTACATACACCTTGCAGTACACGAGAATACATCTGATTAGTATTCCCTCGTGTGAAGGTTATAAGCACCCTCCTACCACACTCTACATACAGCTAATGGCTCTAAATGCGCCATTTCGGAATCTGCCCAGGAGCGAGTCTATCTCCTCCTGACTCATTTCAGCGTCACAGCATTGTATCTGTAGCATTGAAGCCGTGTGCCTGGCGTCAGCCTTTGAGCGACAGAATATCAGAATTCGATTAGTTGCGGAGTATGAGATGGCTTTTTGGTATTCTTCACAGATGGCGTTGTCAAGATTCACGTCTTTGGACCGGACAACATTGTAGGAGATATTTTGTTGTGGTGTCGGGGTACATGAAATATAACATGATGTGATCCCAAAGGCATCAAGGAGGTGTTGTTCGAGACTAGGGGGCATCGTCGCAGATGGAAGGATGATCTGTGCCCCTAAGCTGCCCAGCCACTTGAGCATACCCATTATTGGCTGAAAGTCTGCATGCATCAGAATGAGATGTGCTTCATCTACAATAATTTGAGCCAGTCGACCATCTGTGTAAAGCTTCTGTACGAATACCCGAAAGACCTCCCAATTCATGGAGTCGATGGTGGCAATGATGGCAGAAGGTGGATGTGCATTGGACATTTCAGGTGACCACACAGAGCATGAAATGTGGTATTGTTTACAACGGAAATGGTATTGCTCATGCAGTGACTGCAAAGGTAGGATCCATACCGTGCTCTTTGCCCCATCAAACATTTTGGAGCACAAAAGCCCAGGCATTGTTTTTCCCGATCCTATAGCAGGAATTACTGGAATATTTATGGCTCAAAGATTAAGGATGCTTACCGGTAGGAGCGACATACATAACATGGCACTTGTTCTCAATCATAAGTTGAGTCACTATCCCTTGTTCTCTGTTTTTGAATGCCAATGTATCATCCTCCTTGCAGCCTACAAATTCCTGCAGCATGCGTAGCACATATGGATGTGGGAATATGTCGTCCGAAGGTTTTTTGGTTATATTGGCACTTGGTTTGAAGGGGTAGAAGAGGTCCAGAACTGAGGCGTGGGCGTGTACTAGAGCCTGCTGGTTTTGTGCATTGAGCTCAGGAATAATCCTGCGCGACACAGCTTCAGCAAGCATATCTATAACCTGCACTGAAGGCGTAGTAGATGATCCAGGTGGTGTACAGGATATTTGAGCGATCGACGATATGTCTGGTCGCGTTATTGGCAGAATCGTCCTCTCCAACAAGGTGACGGCGGCCGTTCCCTTGTGTAGCATTCATAAAAGAGTGGGCGGGTGTCCAAAAATCATGTGAATGACAGCGCTCACTTGCGCTGTCTCCATAAGTGCATAGCGAGGTAAGCCCGCAGGAAGTTTCCTGTCAGCTCCATAGTTATTTCGGTCAACTTTGCTGGTATGCCCTAGCTGTTTCGCTGCAGACATAGTCAGTAATTCGATTGCATTGAACAGCTGTGGGTACCACTGTGTCGTATATGCCATGTATTGTCGGAACACCCTAATCGTCATCCTGACTCCCAAGTGTTTCTTTGTATATTTTGCCAGTGCAATCATGATATCGCCTGCTGTCACAGGGTGATAAAGCCCTGCAAAGAAGAAGCTCTGTGCATTGGAATATAGCATGGGTCGGAAGTGGTATTGCCACTCAGCATACAACGGTCGCAAGTAGACCAGGAATCGAACAATCAAGAGCCCAAGCTTTGGAAGTGGAACTCGTACAATCGTCTTGTCTTCACCAGTAGTGTGGCTTGTTTTGTTATACGACCCGTGGAACATTAGCACACCAAGCAGCCAAAAGACATTCCTGATGGATCCGGCAGCAATGTTTGAAAAGATCATCGCGGCATACTCGGTCACCCGTGCAGGCTCACCAGCAGTGAATATGATGGCAATTAACATGAGAATCTGAAGTTTGTATATTTCATGCATGTGCTTCATACAAGCCCCAGGGTGCCAAATCATGTCGCCTCATTCGTCAATGTGCGCAAATACTGTGAGACGTTCCGAGTCCATTACCAGATACTCCAACACCAAGATTTCTTGGTTCCAAGGATTACCACGATCTGTCGCAAAGCTGTATCCTGCTTGAAGCTCCCTCGGTTCGTCATGGATTTCAATATCATCGGAAATCCTAAACGATCCCCAGAGAAGCTCGTCAAGTCGTTGTTCAATATCCTGCACCAGCTCGTCTTGCACTCTCTTCATCGCCTCTAGGGTTAAATGTGTTCCATTTACCGTTGCTGACCGTCCATCGTTGGTAGGCGAGTTAAAATATATCATATGTTCATCCGCAGATCTGATGGAACTGAGTCCTCGCTTGAGCAGGTACAGTTGTGGCATGACCGCTTCACCCATGTCCTCCAAATATGAGCACACATGGTCATATACACTTTTTATTGTGGTTAGCATCTTTACGACAAGCAACCCATATTGACTCACATACTGAGAGGTCTCCCAGGCATGGAAGACTTAATCTCAAGCATAATCTTGGCTATGGTGAGGCGCCCTGCAAACAGGATCGCCGCGATAACCTGTGTAATGACAGAAGCCAGACACCACTGTCCACTCTGCCGCATGGACGACAGCACTATGTACCTGACAAACACACTTTTAAAAGGGTCATCCGGGCCATCATTCAGATTCTGCATATACAGGAGCTGTAGGAGTTGCAGAATGCACCCCTGCATCTCATCTTCGAATGTTGGGACCTCCCGTGTCTCACTCATCCCGTATGGGTATGCATCCTCTACCACAGGGTCCTCAGTGAGTTCACCTTCTGCAGGCAATGTATCATCATCGAGGGCTACATCAGGGCTGATAGTTGGCAAAGCTTCACCATCAGGGTAATGGTCTTCATCGTCCGAATCTGGTTCCTCCATGTTACTATCTTCCACGTCATCTTCCTGGCTATCATAAACGACATCTGGACTAGCTTTCAGTTTCCCATACAGCTCTCGCGCGACTTGGGCTATTTGCTGTGGGACCTTGAAGCAGTAGTGCTTGCTTGGATTGATGACATTGCGCAGGAGTAGCGCCAGCGCTCCGGCGACGCATCTGCTGTATTTTACATGCGCGTCATAGTGGACGGCCCTGTGATGACGAGGGTAATTGTGCCTGTGTTCGACGCCAGGTCTTGTTCCAATAAGGCATTGCAGGAAATAACTGTTGGATTTTCCCTGGTACTTTGCTAGAAAGGCATGGATGCGATGTGGGAGGCTGCCAAATACCGTGTCCTTGGTAGAACAGGAACATAGCTCGATGGCAACAGAAGCGTCCAGCCCTCGGACATGCTCCAACCACCGCTCCTTTTGCAGGAACTGATTAAGCACTCTGTAGTCATCAGGGATTGAGGCTGCATGGGCAGATGGACTGGTTCGTGATGCTTGCTTTGACTGGTATTCATGCCAAATATCTTGTGGAGGAATTGGTTGGTCATCATCTAGAATGACTGCAAACCAGGAGAAGTTTTGTCCAAATCTTTGTGCCGGGCAGACAGAGAATCCTTGCTCCATATTTTCCTCTCCTCTCCTGCATACATGCTTCCTGAATGATCTGGACATGTGAACCGGGTCTCGATCTTTATCACAACCAAATCCCTGTCTGCAAACATTACAGATTTGCATACTTTCCTGCAATTTTAACCCAGCAATAACCGGCACTGGACCTAGCGGGTGTGCAGGATGGAACGTCAGCATGTTGTATTGTAAACCGCAAGCTTCTATGAACTGAGCTTGCAATTGACGATCAGGCTTCACTTCTTGATGGAAGTCCATGATGTGCTCCTGCACTTTCTCGGGGTTCATGATGCATTTGCACTGCAGACATATCAACACGTCATGGTCGTTGTCAACCCTCCATCCATTTTTTCCCAAAAATTGCTGGGCAGGTGTGTGTGAGTCGGCGGGTTCTATAGGCAGTGTTGTGGAGTGGAGTGGGGTACTATGCATAGGCGATCCCATCTGTTGCAGGGAAATACCACGTGTTGCTTGCCCGACCATGTCACCCACGTTGCTATCCATTGTATCTGTCGTCGTCCATGAAACAGACCTTTCTGACCTTTCCGACCTTCCCGTGGCTCGCTCCAGATGTTTCACACCTAAATGCTTGGGTGCCTGGGAAGTAGCAGGGTTTATAGTAAGGCAGCCTATAGTAAGGCAGCCTGCAGCTGCGACAATGCGTCCTTGGGCAGCTGAGTTTTGGACATCCTTTCCCCTGGATGCATGTGTCTCACGAGAAAACCCCTGGTGCACGGCGGTGCTTCCAATACTGCCAGTTTGCATTGGCTGATCCACAGCTGGGGCACTAGCGGATTTCCTACAGGGCATCTCGTATCCAGCAGCTTTTCCTGATGTGAGGGGGCCTGTGCTAGCACCTATGCTGCATGACTTGCAATGCTTCTACTACATGTGTCACAGTGCGCTTCGCAAGGCAGCAAAAAGGCCCCATACCTGAATCTCTATAACCTCACATGCCTGAAAGCCGCACTGCGGACACGGGAAAAACCCAGACTGGCAATCGATTCTCCTTGGTTCACCAACCCCTTGGAGGCGCACAAGTGCATAACTTGGCACAGACTCTGACTGGTTTCTGGCGAACCCCCCCACCATGGGTTGTCTGCTTTCATTTTTTAGCATTCATTGATCAGCAACTTGCAAACTGTGCATGCTTACGTTGATACAATCTTGCTCTTTTTAGGCCTATTTAATGACACCATGTGAGATTGCTTTCAGTTGTGAGGAATATCCGCCATGCACTGCCTATTTCATTTTTTTTCGCCCAATTCTTCACCACCTGGGCCTTGTTCGGATTGATAAGACTGTGTTGATCTGGTTCTTTTGCTCCTATTATTGACATGGTTGCAACGAAAATCACTCATAATACTCCAGATAGTACGTACAATGTAGCTTGCATAGCGGTATGTAACTTGTAAGGAGACTGGTATGCTGTGCTGAAGAGAAACAGAAAATCTGCCTCAATCGAAGCACTCCTGCTTTGGGAAAATCACGTGATGTGAGGTTTAACCAATGCATGACATCGGTTCTTTTCCCGTCCATCAAGCCTTCTCATCCTATACCGCAGCTGTCTGCAATGTGTACTTGTATCCTTGACATTAGGAGAATTATGTATAGAAAAAAAGGAGCATGGCATCTCATTACGCCGTGGCGCCCACCCCCTACATAATTAATTCCTACCTATGTCACATGACCCATGAATGTTTGGATAGCTCTCTGGTTACGAATGGCACCAACTATAACCATCGACTAGCTATAAACATTTATTGCAAATAATGCCCTAATGATCCTCTCAGTGTAGATACAGTCCGGTAGTAATGTACTTCTATCAATGCCCACTTCACACCATCTGTACACATACTGCTGACCCTTGTTAGATATATCGGGTTCTTTGCACATTCTTAATTAGTTGCGCCTTTCCATTATATTGAGTGCATGAGGCATCAAACAGACGACCAATAATAAATAGTCGGCAGTAACGAGTTCTGTTTGGAAGTCGTCCCCAATATGAACGCGTCCTGCGAGGCAATTTATTGTATTGGGAGTAGTAGGAGTAGGATACACAGATGGATGTTCATTGGAGCATCTTCCAGCAAGGCGCTGCCATATATTTTGTGTTTGACGAAAGACTTGATTAATCTTTTTTGACCCCCACTGTTGACTACTCTCACCATCAGACTTACCGACTTCCAATATCTTAACTACAACTTTAACCCTCTCTCTTTTTCCTATAATCACAACCACCATATATGGCGCATCGGATTTCTAGAACGCTATTTGTTGAACATCCTCGGCCCTTCAGAGTAAGTGTTTTATGCGTTTTTATTTGGTCTAATCATTGGCTCTTCACAGCACAGTCACCAGGTTGAGGTCTATAGAGAACTAGTGTGGTGTAAAGCCACATTCTTACGATATGATTACAAGTTTCTGCGAAGCTTTAAGAAATGAGGTGGGGAGAGGAAACGAAAGGTAAGTCTGTATAATATGTCGCCAGCTTTTCTGACCATTCATTCGGGCGCAGTGGGAACAAACTTGCATTGGAGGTCTTGTTGTGTTTGACGACAATGGGGAGGAGGCAGTGTATGCGTTGGGGGATATAAGGAGGAGGTTCGGTAGGTAAGTACCAGGTTTCATTTGATATATTCGCCATTGATCGTCTAATGCTGAATGCCACAGATAGATTGGAAATTGTAATTTTTATTGTGGACTGGATGCTAAAGAGGACAAATCAAGTTCTTTGAAATTTATTGAAGACAGGTATTAGGCACGATTATCGAGTGCGCAGCAAGTCACATCCCATAAGTGCGCCGTCTAAGTAATGCACATATTCTCTTTTCATTCTTTCTCAGTTTTATAGGAACGATGATGCACACTGCCCGTCCACTGCAACGTTGGGTGACGCTAAACAACCAGACAGTGCCAGGGATGGACGGCCACAACTCCGAACAATGCGATACTGGGTGTCTACCAAAGGGAGGAGAGGCAGCGCCCCAGCACCTTTCCCTCACCACTGCAAGCACTCACTCGCAGGGTGGACCAGATGCTAACAGCCACGCCTGCCCACCCGCCTCACAACAACAAGGAATGGCACAGCATCTGCCCTGTCCACCAGGCAGAACAAACTGGCAACTGGACAACACTGCCTGCATGCGTAAACTATCTAAATAAACCCTGTTCTCCGCGCTTAACAAAATTGTCACCGGGTTCACGACTCCCACGCGAAACCCCCATTCCTACTAGGGTTTCTTCCTGTTGTCACTCATTCCCACTCCTAGGTATGCTATACTGGGGTTTCTTTCTGTCCGCTGATACTCATTCTTACTCATAACAGAATTAGCTTCATTGCTTTGCCCACCCACATGCCCCTAACTACAACACTTTGTAGTTCTAGTATATTAGGCATACCTCAAGCACGAAAATGATAATTGGGCTGTGGCTGACCTTGTCTGATACTCAACGCACACTTAAGGGGCACTCTTCGTTGGACGGCGGAAAACAACATGAAGATGAAATGTTGACGAGAGGGACCAGCTGCCATTACCACCGCCACGAGTAACTACTCATGGAGTGGGGGTGGGCAGTGCCAACCAAGGCAGGTTTCCATACCTGCATGACCCACAGGTACCCATACCCATACCCAAGAGCATGTGTATGGGTTTTACCCAGGTGTGAGTGTAGGAAAAGATAGAGTGACCTGTGGGTTACCCAGGACATGCACTATCCTTTTCGCCGCCCCCCACGCTCCCCTCCTAAGAGCATGAAGTCGACTCGTTGAGTACACAGGGAATGATCTTTGTCGCTGGACAGTGGGTGCCAACTATTCTGTCTAGCACCACCACGAGCATTCAGTATCTCCTATAAAGGCCGCAGACATTGCAGTATTACAGGTCCAGCGTAATTTCCAGCTATATTACATAGATTTATACTATGAGGTCTTTCAAAAAAAAAATGCATGTACAAAATCCACCGCAGAATTGGAGAGGTAGCACAGTTAGTGAGAGATTGAACTAGTGAGGGCAATGATGTGAGTAATCGACACAGAAGACCATAAAGATTTGATGTGTCACAGGACCAGCAAATAAATTGAAAAGAATAGAGAGAGAGTGTAGAGGAAAAGTTGTCATGAGCTTGGCAAACTTTTGGAAAGAACAGAGCACGCAAATGGTGAGATAGCCATGGGACAGACCAAGTTTCAGACAGAGAAAGTACATTTAATAAAAGTATGCAGAGCTGCTTATGCACAAGGGAGCATTGTAAAGGCACCTTGCACCAATCAGGACATGAGGGGGTATTTAAAGAGGATCTGGCAGGGCAACTGGTCACCGACGCATTGCATAGGTGACTTGCATTACAACTGTCAATTACAGTATTCAAAAGAAGTAGCACATATATAGCTAGGTGCTAGACATCAAAACCAGAGGAATCAGTGCATATATATTCATGCTGTCCATCGGAATCGCCACTGTAGACCCTGCTTAATATCCAAAAAAAAAAAGAATTGCCATAAGGACATCCAACAGGGCAATGCATATCTTTACTAGGGGCCGCTGCAAGTGCCAGTATTGACACTACTCAAAGCTATGGATATCAAAAAAGAAAAGCTGCCACAGGAACTGAAAACATCTTGGTGCAGACAGGTACTGTATCTGCTCCTTACGTACTAAATAATAGGAGAGGCCAGTTTTCACATGTTGCGCAATGGGTGGAACTATCTGCCTCTCCATGTGGGACTGATGCATACATGCTTCCATGTCTGGCCACGCCCTGGAAGGGATTCCAATTAGGCAGGCCTTTGGCCCTACATTGTATTGTACTGGTGTCACTTTTCACCGATGCAATGCATTGGTGACTGATAAGAGTATTCACCCAGTCAGTTAAATGAAAGTCCCATTTCTGACTAGACCTTGAGCCTTTAAATAACATGATGGTGGAGTGGTGCAAGGCACCACTCCAGGTGATCACGTGATCTTGTTGATAGATAGCCAGTCACATGTAGTAGTCACACATCCACAGCTATACCATCGCACTGCTCTCCAGGCATTAGGAGTGAGCTCAGGCCTCTCCATGTGGTGATGAGAGTGTTTTTCTTGCTTTAACACGCCGTCTATTGCTTTTTTGTCAACCCTCGTGCTTTTCTTAGCTTTTTAGAACTATTTTTATCCATTCTTGAGCTTCTGCCACCGTAAAACTGCACTGTCAACCGTAAAACCGCACCGTCCACCGTATAACCGTACCACCGAAACACCGACATCTTGCCTATCCAGCCATGCCTGGCCCTGGCCATCAGAAAAAGTCCTCGAAAAGGAAAACAGCTACTTCCGACACGGGCGTCGCGTCACCCACAAATGGAAACACGAGTACGGCGTCCGAGTCAACGCCAGCCTGCGACTTCCGCGGCTTTCTCGAAATGGCAGACCGCAAGAGTATTGCTCAGTTCTGCAACTGGGCTTCCGCCACTAGCGACGGCGAAAACCTCAGACTACTCTGGATACGCGCGTTGGATGAAGGAGAGAAGTTGGGAATAAAGCAAGGGAAGAAGTTGGGATTAAAAGAAGGAATTGAGGAAGGAATGAACTTAGGCCATGAGGAAGGATATTTGATAGCGAAGGAAGCGTTTGACAGGGCTATACGGATGGGAGCACTAAAAAAGGCTATCACCGTCGACACCGCCGACTCGAGTACTCAGACCACCACTGCCATCAAAACTGAGAACTCTAGCACACAAACAACGAGAAATACCACTATCGACGCTGCTATGCAAACTGCGCCCAACGACGAACTGTCGCGACTACGAAAAAACGCCGGGACGTCAACAGACCCCCCCAACTCATCTCAAAACACTTCCAGCCACATCGTTACCAGCCCCCCCTTCCCTGCCAATGCTGCTGTGTCACCGCTGACGACGCCTGCACAGCACCCATCAGTGATGCCATCGTTGTTGACAACGATGACAACGATCCCTTCCCCTGCTTCAAAACAGCCACCAGCACCTCGCGAACAGCGGCACTGGCTACCAGGCCGACCCCAGCTGACACCCCAGCCCCTTGTCTCGAGCCCTGAGCTGCGCCGTTCCGCCGCCATGTCACTACCAACAATGGCGGCCACCCCTTCTGCCACCACCTCTGAAGTGACGACCTGGGCCACAGCGAGTACCCAAACGGCTAGCACCACCTGGGAGACGGCTAACCAGGCCGTAACCAACCCCCAACGGCGGTCTGTCACCCAGCAAATGGTGCCATGCAACTACGAGGAGACGCGTTCATCAGAACACGTCGTTTGCTCGACGAAACAACCCTGCCAGCCCCACCGTCCCCAACGACGATCCAGGAGCCCTCCCACACCACCCTGTCCTCCCCTGCTTGACCCCCTTGCCCCTGTTATCCACCATGAGCCCACCACAATGCCTCATGCGTCTACCAGACCTGCCATGTCATCAACGACGACGGCCGTATCCCCTGCTCTGCCCCCTTCTGGACCACGGCCCACAGCTCTGAAATGACGGAACACCCTACCTAAACCCTCAAAACACCCCCAAGCCCTGTTCCAACCCCCCAGCTCATCCCAGGTCCCCTCGAAATGAGCCATGCCGCCGCCCGCTTTTCACACTGCCGCCACGTCACTAACGATGCCGTCTACACCCAGGGACATCCCCCGTTCGTCACCTATGCCTTGTTCGCCGCCTATGCACCCCAGAAAGCCCCAGAAAGCCCAGAAATGAGCTGTTTCGCCACTGACCGTTTCCTACACCCCTGCTACAGCATTAATGACACCGTCGACAACTGCCGACACCCCACATTCACCGTCTATGCCCCCGTTTCCACCCGTACACCCCTGCTCACCCCTGCTCAACCCTAAACGAGCTGTTCTGCCACCTCCCGCACATTTCAACTGGGCTGACGATGCCGCGTCGTTACCTACTGCCCCCAGCAACAAGTGGCGAGACCTTTCTGGTCTAAAAACGGGCCGTCTTCAGCCGTTTGGGACCCTGCGACAACGAACGAGGCAACGACGAGCCCCACCACAATTTCTTCCACAGTCTCAAAATTTTTCATATCCAGCCCTGTCATTTTTTCATCAACCTCAATTTGTTGTTACTCGATGTCATCCTTCTGGTATTGGACCAGGCAAACCAGTCATTGTCACCCCTGTTGGGGTAGCACCCACACCTGTTTCTCAAGTTCCAATGCTTGACTGGGATCAAGACCCCCGTCTTGCAGATTTGAGTAAGGCCCTTCAGGCACTGGGATGGGCACCCCCCTGTTGAGTTTTTGTTTTTGTTTTTTATTTCTATATCAACCATAGATTTTTTTTGGCTGCAAAATTATGGGTTTTAAATTTTATTTTGGATTTTTTTGTTTGCATTATTTTCTTTCTTTTGGTTGTTTTTCTCTGGGCGACGAGGACGTCGCCATTTGGGATATGGGCAAATGGAGTGGTGCAAGGCACCACTCCAGGTGATCATGTGATCTCGTTGATAGATAGCCAGTCACATGTAGTAGTCACACATCCACAGCTATACCGTCACACTGCTCTCCAGGCATTAGGAGTGAGCTCAGGCCTCTCCAATGGTCTTTGCCCCTGGGCACTGGGTGCCATTTGTGTCATGCCATCACTCCTATTCCCATGAACACCAAGTCCTGGTAACATATCTGCCAAAACCCCTCAATCGCAGGTTATCCTGGAACTAATGGTGTCACAAGCAATCCCGGAACCTCGAAAACACTCCTCACCCAGGTCTTTCAAAAAATAGACATGCATAAAAAAAATCAGTTGCATATTTGGAAAGTTAAGTGAGTGATCAAGATGGAAGACAAGAAGGATTTGATGTGTCACAGGGCTGGTGAACAAATTAGAAAGGACAGAGAGGGAGTGTGGACAAGTAGTTGTCATAAGATTGGTGAACATTTGAGATGAACAGAGCCAGTGAATGATGAACACTACAGACAGTCACAGTACAGATGAAGTTTCAATGAAACTAATTGGAGGGTCGCCTTGCACGGATCAGTGCATGAGAGCATTAAACTTCCCATGTTACCTCCCCAGCTTTCATGAATCTCACCCACCTTCACCTCTCTATCACCCACTCACCACCCACTGTAGTGCATCTGATCTTATCTCCTGCCAAAAGGATTGTACGATCTCAGGTTTTTCCCACCACACAATCAGCACATACATTTACTAGGTGCAGCCATAAGCACCAGCACAAGCCTGAAAGCTACAGATATAAAAAACAAACAAATAAAAAATAAACAAAAAAGAAGCTGCCACAGGGACTGAGAACATGGTGGTGGTACTGTATCTGCTCCAGACTTAGGGACAGGAAAGAGAGAGAAAGAGAGAGGGAGGGAGGGCAGGGAGGGATCTACAGGCCGGCCAAAGGGAGCACACAGAGGAAAAAGAAGCAAGAAAAAAAAGATAAGAGAGCATGATGCGGCACTGCCACCAGCACCACCTAGAGGGGAAGGGGGAGCAGGAAAGTGAGAAGGGACAGGGGAGACAGAGAGAGAAAGGGAGGGGATAGGTCTCACACATGAGCAACAGACGCTTGAACATGTCCACAGAGGGGGGAAGAGGGCAAGGTGAGAATGCATAGTGTGAATGTGTGCTGAGAATGTGTGGTGAACATTCGGAGAAGTGGACAGGAACAGGAAGATGGCAGTCATATGACCGGTGAAGGTGGGATGGTACGGATTGACACTAACATGTGACTGGTGAATGTTTGGAGAGGTGTACGGGAACGGGAAGATGCCAGTCACATGACCGAGGAACGTTTGGAGAGGTGGGACAGCAGGGGAGGGATTGACACTGACATGTGACTGGTGAATATTTGGAGAGGTGGACGGGAACGGGAAGACACCTGTCACATGACTGGTGAATGTTTGGAGAGGTGGGACGGCGGGGGAGCGGAAGGAGAAAGAAACCAAAAAAAAAGGCAGGTCACAGCCACCAGCTGAAGTTTAAAAATAAAAAGAAGCAAAAAGGTTGCTATTCTATTTTTGGAATTTATTTTGGCGGGGGCACTGCCACCCGCACCACCTAGGTGGTGCCGGAGAGAATACTAGTAGGACACGGCGTCTTGTCATTAGCGCTTAGTACCTTAGGGCGGATTGTATACATACACCTAGTTCCACACACTCACCCCAGTTTATCTCACAGACTTTGTCCGATTTAATTTTTCAAACAAAGATCCCTAGGGGATTGCTAAAACTAAGCTTTTCAGCGTTGTAAAAACCCTAAACCCTAACCGTGAGTTGCAGTTAAGTAATTTCCTGCATCAATTAACTGACAGACATTGTCTTA
>QMFE01006508.1:0-12063 GCA_003314665.1 Tricholoma sp. MG77 | reverse complement strand
GAAGTGTTCTGCAGCAATTGTGAGAAAAACATAAATAGTAGATATTCATGGACTATTCTCACATTGTTTTCATTGCTGCCCAGGGTATTACTAGCGAGCTCAACATCATAAATGGATGATATACCACTTGTAGCACTAGCCACCTGTAAGACTGGAGGTGGCAAAGCTGAAGGTGGCTGTGATGCTGAAGGAGGTTGCAAGAGCGGAGGTGACTGCAAAACAGCTGTATCAACAGGACCAAGTGAGGCAGAAGATGCAGGAACAGACTGAAAAGCCCTCAAAATGATGTGGGGCTGAGAGCCAGCATGAAACGCACCCACGCCTGTTGCAATGATGCCGCTGACAAGAAAATCCATCTCATCATAGAGTGGAAAGGTTGTCTTATGCCAGCATGCAGCTTTCAGGTGTTCCTGTCATATTTATTTATAAGTATTGCAATAACAGCCAATATGCACAGGCACTTACCACCAGATAAGCTTCCCAGACTGCATCTGTTGCAGTTACCAGTTTCCTCTTGTCATCCCACCCAAAACCTGAAAGATTTTGCAGCTTGTCAACTTCCTTGTAGTTTTTCTTCAACTATAGATAGGGTGAGCAGAGGTACAAGCCATTTCTAAGAAAGTACAGGAAACGTACATTGGAGAAATGATCTTGGCACTTTGTTGCCGTTTTCTCACCTCCACCCTGTTTTCCATGGTTTTTGAGTGCCTGGGCCACAGCAGTCCATACCTGGGGCTTCCATCCACTCTCGGACTGATTTCCAGCAACTTTCTGTTCTCGTAAAATGTCCAGAAGGATCTTGTCATTGTTGAGAGTCCAAGAACAGCAGGTCACCCTTGTTTTCCTTATCAGATGTATTGCCAGAGGTTTTAGATTTGGATTTAGACTTAGATTTCACCATGATATGAAGAGATTAGACATATGGTAAAGAATGGATGTGCTGGTAGCACGTAGAAACACGAACTTCACTGTATTTCAATGTGATGTCACCTGCATGACACCCACGAATTGCTACTGAAGACTCCGCTCCAATCGCTGGAAACCATCAGCTTGGTTGTCAAGACAGACATCTTTGATTTTGGCAGGGGAGCTGAGTCAATACCAGGGACCCAAATGGGCCCTTAGAGATATTTAGATTTTGCCAAGATGGTGCTAGGAATTTACTTGGACTCTGCTCGGAATTTACTTGGAATGAATGTTTGAGAACTGCTAGGAATTCATTGTGCTCAGAATTTACTTGGACTCCACTCGGATAACTAGGAATTTACTAGGACTCTGCTCAGAATGCTCGGACTCTGTTCAGACTAGGTGGGGGAGTGTCATGTACAGTGTACAAGTCAACAATGTTCACTCTGCAAAAGGATGCCCAGTCAGTGTGTGTGGTTTCTATTACCTTCCATAATGCTTTTGGCATGGCTTTCCAGGTTTTGTTGATTAGTAGACCATCAGTATCTGGAATTGCTGCAGCACGTCTTTTGATCCTGTTTGCCCATACTACATGTGCATATTCTTCTATACCTTGTATTTTCACTTGCATCCCAAGCTCCTCTTCTGTGATTGTGGTATGCTCAAGTCCTGTTAGTTTCCCTCCTACCATTTTTGCTGTGGGTATCCTTACTGGCCATCTTACATTAAACACTTGACAGAAATGGCCCCAGTTGTCCTTATTAGTTGGTGGGAGTTTGTCCCACCATAGTTCCGCAGTGGTGCCAGACTCCAGGTGAAGTTCAAACACCTGGAGCCCCTGGGTGTCAGTTGCATTGGATTTCATTATGAAAATGTGTTGGATGGCATTGAGGAAGTCTTGGGGGTGCTCATTGTTGCCTCAGAATAATGGTATGTCTTTCATCATTTCATCATTGTCGTCCTCATCAGTGGAAGTTGGTGTTGTCAGCATGGAGAATTGCAGGGACAGGTATGATGCAGGCATTTGTCGAGGGAATTGCAGGGTTGTGGGCAGTGGTGACAATGGACTGGTGGTAGAAGGCTGAGGAATGGTGCTTGTGGACATCCCTGCATCTCTCAGTGGGTGGGGCGGCTCATCACAGGGTATCTGTGGTGAGGAGGGTGGATGGAGCAGGGACTGGGGGTGTTCTGAGGGCTCTGGAGGTGTGTTTCATCATTCTAGAGCTGCAGCTTGTGGTTCAGAGAGGGGTAGAGCCAGGGGTTGAGTTGTCAATGATGAATGCATTGTTGATGACATGGCAGTTCACATGGACGCATGAGGCATCATGGCAGGCTCATAGTGCACAATGGGGGCAGAGGGAGTGAGCTGGGGGGGACAAGGTGGTGTGGGGAGTGGTATGGGTTGTTGTTGTGGATGGTGAGGCTGGTGGGATTCGTCCAGCGAGCAGACAATGCGTTTTGATAAGCACAGTTGCTCATCGTCTTGCAACTCGATTTCCTCAGCTGTAGACAGGCCCTGTGTGTTGTTTACAGCCTCATTGACCGTCTCTGGGGTGTCAGTGGCTGTCTGGGTACTAGAGAAAGCCCTAGTTGTCGTCTCATGGGGGATTGTAGCAGTAGTTGCCACCATCATTGACAATGATGTGGCACCAGCAGTGGGGGGCTCAGGATGTGAAGTGGGGGGATGGAAAGCTTGCTGGGGGTCTGTAGGTCGACTTGGTGGTGGGTGCTGTTGTTCTCCAGGTGCTGGGGGCAGTTTCAAGGCTGGGGATGAGATTGTTGTTGTTGTTGGTGTTACCGGTGTTTTAATGGGTTGTTGGGCTTTTCCGGGGCATTGCAGGAATAGGCTGTAGCTGATTTCATTTTTTACCTGGGTTGTAGACAGTGGTTCCGAGACTGTTTGATTAGGCAGCACTGGTGTTTGATCTCAGTTTTGATGGTTTGTTGTAGGTGGTTGTGGAATGCCTTTGGCTGCTGTTGACAAGCTGGGTGGCATGGGGTGGTGTGCAGATGTCAGCATTAGTTGTTCCAAGGTTTTTACAATTGTTGATGTACTAGGTTTTGTTAGTTTAGCAGGGGTGAAGCAGAGTGTTGGCAGAGCAGCAAAGAGAACTGAAGTGAAACAGAGCAGGTGGACAGTAGTCCTGTAAACAGACAGGCTGGAACTGAGCATTTAGCAGAACAGTTAACAGTAGCAGGGACAGGGCAGGTGGCAGAAGCAGTAGGTAATATGCAGAAACCAAAACAGAAGACAGACAGAACAAAACAGAAGGAAGCACAATATGGCCAAGTGTGAATCTCACTGTTGTCACCAGATGGAGTCAGTGGACTCAAGGGAATGGACTCGCATCTACTACCAGATGCGAATGGATGCAGGCACGGACAAGCAAAAACGATTCTCTATCTACACATGCACATGTCTATCTACTAGGTCACGTGACCACTAAGGAAGTTGCCAGGCTCTGACTCTGGACTCTGCTGTGGGTGCTGCCACCATGGCTACAATGCAACCTTTCATACTGTTCTGCTCAAGCACTAGTATTCCAGTTGCCTGTCTTCTCTAGCTTCACTATTTGAATCTTTACAGTGAGCCACTTTTCTGTGCTGTGAAGCTAACTTGATACTTACTTCGTTGTTTTCACTCTCACAGATACCTCTCAATATTCACACTGTCATGCTGCCCTGGTGCTTTCAATATGCCTCCAAGCATGACAAGCAGACTGCACTCAATATACTTCAGGAGGCTGTGCAGAGGTTTAAAGATGAACTGGAGTCAGAGCTTGTCGTCCACCTTGCATTCATGTGAGTCTCGATCATTTCAAGTGCAAAATCTTCTAACTTGCAGCCATAGCACTTCCAATCACTCCAATTGATCCCCTCATGTGATGATCAGGGGTTTCAATAACATGGGACACCTAAGATTTACATGCCACATGAGGGATGACCTGGCCGCTGATCAAGTATGGGTGTACCAGACATCAAAGAGCCTAGTGGAAGGGGGGGAGGGAGTGAGGTGAGGGACTTCAAAATTTGGGGCAATGGTGGAAATGCACACATTAATGAAGGAGCCCAAAAAAAAATATTTCTTACATCCAGTTGGATTTCGTGCATGGTTCATTCTTTTATCTGTGTATCCGGTATCATAGCTAAATATGTTTAAGATGGATATCTTATAAATGTACTATAGTGGATTTAATGCCCAGCCTGAAGCTACATCCTTACTCTGTCATGAGTCTAGATCAATTGAAGGAGAGAGACATGGTCTATTCTTCAAGTCACCAGTTTTTTCTTTCTATGGAGGTAATTTCTGATCTCTCAAGAGCTGCACAGTGATCAGTACATCATCGATGTGGCCAATGGATACTCAAAAGGTATTGTGTGCACATTTTGTGTATACAATGTTAATGCTTGATATGTCTGTCAACCAAGGGGGCAATAATTGACCTAATTGACCAGGTGCTTTCACAATCTACATTGAACCTGACACACAGATGTCTTCGATTTTGTTGACCTGAGGGAGAATCACGGCAAAGTGAAAGTGTGTGCAATTTGTCCCAGCGCTCTTGATTCCTGATCTTTTGTGCATCCCAATGATCTCATCATGTGTTTTGTTTTATTTGTTCATTTTCTTCAGCATAAAACACCTTGAAGCAAATACTGACTGGCCACTGTTCTGTCCCAGGTTTTGTACCTGGATCAACTTTCCGAAGTCACCGATAAAAACAGCACGCCAATTCAAGTTTGGGACGATATGCATATCCTGGAGACCCACATCCCAAAATGTTCATGCCCACCCAAACCCGGTTCAAGTTGGCCTGAACTGTCATCGGGGTTGACATTGACAGCAACAATGACACAGAATCAACACAGACATCTAAGGATAGCAGAATGTATCATTGCCATAACTAGCTGTGAACTTCGAGGCCAACTAATTGGGCATGAAATTTACTGTGCCATGGATTTTGACATCCTTCCCTTGAACCCTGTTCAAGTTGTTTCAACTGACAACCCACCACATCCCATAGAAGGACACCTCCTGACTCTTGTCCAGTCACATCTATGCAGAGGCACTCCTCATGGCGCCAGGCTCAAAGCCTACGCATGGCACATTGGCAAGGTTGAAGGTGAGCTAGGACTGTAGGTTGGTGTCAAAGTGGCACCAGTAGGCAAGAGCTGGAGAGAAGCCTTGAACCAATACGGAACTTTTGGTGTGTGTTCCTTCATTTGTTCAAACAAGTTTGAAAACTAATCACTGATGCTATTTGACCATGAGTTGCACTACATAGTAAAGGCGTTCTAGGGGCTAATCCAAGTCTAAATAAAAAAGGAATGTGTCATCAAATAAAGCTGCCTCATCACCACTGTACTCCATCTCTGCATTGCTACAACAACTAAACTCCATCTTGTTGTCGCCTCCCTCGCTACCATCCAAGCCAATGCCAGCATCCCCCTCAAAATTCTCACTTGCTCTGTCTGTCACCTCACAACCCTGCTCGTCAACATTGGTGTCGACATACTTGTTATCAGTCCTGTCTTCAGAGCCTGGATAATATGTGAATGGTTTTCTCATTTTACAGCAAGGCAATCTTACTTTCATCATTCATGTATGCAGTACTGAATTGCAGGCCATCAAACAATTCTGGATTGAAGTAGGGCAGGGGCTCAAGGTACAGAGGCTGTGGAATAGGCCCAGGAGGTGGGTTAGGGACCCAGCCAGCAGGCAGATGCTGGTAAGCTGCAGGTGGTCCATAGCGAGGCAGCTCCTGGGGGCCAGCAAACACCTGGCTTGGGAATGGGGGAACATATTGAGGGCCCCAAAACATGCTTGCAAGATGAGCCAGTCATCCGTCAGGATCGCGACCAAAAGTGTTGTAATTAGTGCAGTGATCAATGCAAGCCATAGTAGTGAGTTTGACTTGGGCTGAATTGTTTGATTCATTGGCTTCTTATAAGTAGCTCAAACTTTGGATTAGTATGTATTTTTCAGACCAAGGCATGTGCCACCGATACTTTTCTACAACACCTGACTTGAACTTCCATGGCCGTGCTACACAGACTTCTTAAACTGACCAAGATACTTGACACTTTCTCAACAGTTCGATGACCTAGTTTCAAGCTAGCACATGCCATGAACATTCTTTATGATATTTAAATAACCATTCTACTACACTGCAACCAAATGTCCCCCATTGCAGCTAGCCACCGATCTCATGATGACTTCGACTAGGATGCCCTCCAACAAGGACCACGAAAGAAACTGTTCATGCCATCCAGCTGCGCAATCATAACACATTTGACATATAATTATAGGAAACATTCTGATCCCCTCATTCACTCTGGCCGGCATTTTGGACAGGCCATCTTCAGGTTTTGCAATGTCTGCACCTTGATCATTAACAGCCTTTCTTGACTGGCAGAAGATGCATCACTTACTGATAAGTATACAAGTTCATATAACTTCAAGGACAACCTAGCTCACCATACCTATGCTTAGGGAGAAACAGGAAAACTGCATCTTTTGTGGGTTACTTAAACTGTGTCATGGCCTCGAAGACAGACTAGCAGATGTGAAGTCCAAAGAAGTTCAGTTAATAGGAGACTTGGTACGTGTTATCCATTTTTTCTGTTGACCAACACATACCACCCCTAGTGCACAGATTCAGAAGGGCATCAATGCTTCTCATGCTGATGACACCAAGGGAATGAAGGGTGCTATTATTGAGTGGATCACGCCAGCTGACCACAAGCTCATTCCAAGGCTCAGCTGTAAACACAAGTTTGACCAGGGATTTCAGCATGAGACTACAGGGGCCCTCCTATGCCCTGCTGGCATCAACTGGAGCAACTTAGAGTGAGCATTTTAGCTACTGGTTGTTGTTAACTAACTTACAAAAGCTTCAGGATCAAGGCCAAGCTAAAGAGTGGGGAGATGTACATCCGAGGCAATCAATGGCCACTATTTTTGTATGAGGACAACAAGTTCAATGCTGAGAATCCTTGGGGAGGCCTTTTGTGCAACCAGCTGTTGATTTTGGTGCGTTGCAACTTGACACCTACAGGAAGGAGCCTTGACCCATACAATCTCAGGCTTACAAGCATGTTTTCACATCTCTGAGTTCTGTTGACCACGATGATGCAAAGGCAACAAGATCTGGCAATGCACACATACATGGCATGACTTGTATTACCAGAGGTTCATTAGCATACATTGCCACCCAGGTAAGTGACACGTCAATTGATAAGGAAAGCTGGCCTCCAACTGGTGATCACTTATCATGGTAGGTTCACTTTGCACTAAGCTCTGCTAGTATGTTTTCAAGGACAGACAAGGTTACTGATTCTGAATGATTTTACACAAGCCTTTTTGATATGCTCGATGACCCTAGGGAGAAGAAGGAAGTTGAAGCTCTTCTTGGCTGGTGGAATTGGTATGTAGTTTGCGGCCAAAGCTGATGTCATTCTCATATCTTAACCCAGGAAAATCTTTCCTTATGTTTCTGTTACGAACTGGGAACACTGGAAGGACAGGGATCGTAGGAGGGATTGGATACAGCTTAGCGGTACTGGGAAACAGCGTGGGAATGTGCACTGAGGACTTAGCTGATGTTGGGTGAATGCAGAGCTATGCTAAAACACATGGTCAACCACTTTCCCAATAGGGTTGCGCCTCTTGTTTGGTTTCTGGGTGGACCATAACTTCAGAGTGAGAACTGTGGCGGTCGTGCACACATGCACAAGTGCGGTGCATGAGTAGAGCAGATGAGTGTAGACGAGCATGGTGTGAGCACATGGACATGCGAGTGAAGCGTGTGTGGGTTGCAGCAGGAGATGAACTTAATGAGAATGGGAATAAGGTGTTTGATGTTGGTTTTCGATTTTCGATTAACAAGTGAGTTACATGGAACTTAGCTACATTGTATTCAAGCTACATAGGAAGAGCGGCACTCCATGTGCGGAGCGGTGTAGCTCAGATAACTGTACTTAAAATAAAGGATAGCGCCGAGCGAATAGGAAGGTGGATAATTAAAAGTGTCAGTGAGATAACACTGAATAAGTAAGAGGACACATGTGAGAATGTATTTGGATGTGCAGATCATTCAGCGAGGGGGTATTACCACATGGGCTTGCAATGGCATGGGAACGAGGTAGTATTGATGACCGAGACAAGCACAAAGGTGCAAGAGTGAGGGAGCAGCACAAATGTGATGTGCAAGAGTGAGAGTGCACACGGTCAATGATGGATGAGCATGCGCTCCATGCGTGGACGTACACGTGCAGGTTGCGCTTGAGTGCACACGGATGTGCGAGGGCATAGCACCTACGGAACAATAGTTACATGATTTCCTGGAGTCGGGTAGGGGTTATGGAGTGTGGTTGCACGGGACATAACAGTTTCTCCTGAAGCTGTGGAGGTACCAATCCAGGGGAGTGCTCTTGATAGGATCTGGCAGAAGCATGATGAGCAGAAGTTGGCCAGCAACAGTAAACTAATCACTTTGGTTATCTTTACCACATAATAGTCACATTCTGCATCCAATTGATATACAGTTGTTTGAATCATCCTGCTCCGAGTCACAATGGCTGTGGTTGCAAGCTTCATTGACCATGCCTTACACTGAAACTCAGATTCTTTGTGACATGTGCTGATTATTTATTAAACTACAAGAGTGGTGGACATCAACTAAGATCGATGTTGCTGCTGAATTCTACCTGTCAGGATTTATATCAGTATGATATTCCTGAGGAAATATACAACCTCTCCAAACATGAATGTCCAACAGTCACTTCATTGCACTGGTTGCTAACTTACAGCTGCAATCATGAACAGGTCAGACTATTGCAAAACTTCATTTGCAACTGGCAGGCATGGGTGGTTATGTTGGACATCAGTCATTTACACTATCGCTGATCACAGTAATTCAAGCATTATGTTCATATGCTAGTCATATCCTCCCCCTTCCTTTGATGCATCATCTACAGTTGCTCACTTCTTTTTGTAACCAATTCTACTAATCTGGCTATGAATATCTTCACAATCTGACTTGTAAATTCAATCAAAACCATGAGGAGTATATTAGTCATCCTCAGTACCTAATTTATTTCATGTATTGTTTCAATCCAAGTGTCAATGGTTAACATTACTTGCTACATGGAAGGGGTGACTTTAAGTGGCTCATTTTTATTTGTAACCAATTCCGACAGTCTAGTTATGAATATCTTCACAATCTGACTTGTAAATTCAATCAGAACCAAGTATATTAGTCATCCTCAGTACCTAATTTATTTCATGTATTGTTTCAATCCAAGTGTCAATGGTTAACATTACTCACTACACAGAATGGGTGACTTTCAGTGGCTTGCTTTTATTCATAACTAATTCCGCCAGTCTGGCTATGAATATCTTTGCAATCTGACTTGCAAATTCAATGACAACTGTGAGAGGTGTATTAGTCATCCTCAGTACCTAATGTATTGTTTCAATCTGAGTGTCAATGGTTACCATTACTCACTTCATGCAGGGGATGACTTTCAGTGTCATCAATTTAGTGTAGGAATGTTGGGTCTCTGCATCTTTGTTACCATTAAATATATTTCCTTATCCAGATATATATCTGTTGGGATCGGGCCAATCCAAACCTGGTCCGAGTATTATTACCAAGGCCTATTTATAGTATGTAACATATGTAGGCCATACTATAGGAGAATGATAGACATCCGACTCTGTGCTTCACTCTCACAATCTCAGCCTTAAGAACACTTTCATCTCATCCATATCTCAACAGGTTATGGGCCCTGGATCTTCTCATATTTAAATAACTCGTTACCAACTTATTATGGACCTTTTTGGTGATGATGAGGAACAGGAGCCGCAAGTGCAAGAACAAACCCCTAAATGTGCAAAAAGAGTCTACCACATGAGGAAGAATCCCCAGCCCGCTGGCAATGAATTTTCTGATGATGGTACACCTCGCATCAATTTAATTCGTACCAAAGAATACTCGAATGTGAACAAGATTGCAGATCGCGATCATTTGATGGACGAGAACTGGCACGAGTGGAAAGAGAGGATGCTGAGAGTTTTTATCAATTGCGACATAACTGGGTACATAACTGGCGATGTGAACCGACCAGACGAATTTAGCAATCCCATTGGCACTCATAATTGGGACAAGAACGACACCTGGGCTCAGCAAGTCATTATTCATAAGATATCGGCAGTCAGGAACCGACATCCCTTACATAAGCTGAATGAGCCCCCCACTTGCGATGCTTTCACCTCTGCCACACAGACTCATATTTACAATATAAAGCCTAGGAACCCTTCCTTACCATCCTAGAAGTAATCCCCAGGTGACAGAACTTAATAATATCAGTATTGAAGGAGGAGAAAGTGCTACATAAAAAGGTTATTTTCCCATCACCTAATATTGTTTTTTCGACAAATTGAATCGATTAGCACATTTTTCAAAAATTCCAATCCACAGATTTGGCGGATTAGTAATACATCACGTGACATAGAGCATGATGTAGAATGATATCATCACCCCTTGATGGAGGCACAGGACCGGCTAAGATGCTTTTTTTGGACATGGCTAGCTATCTAAAGCTATTACACACGCATTTACAATAATATATGCACTAATTTTTTTTTTTTGAGGTGCGACTCCCCAGATTTGGCGGGTGCACATGACATAACCCTAACCATTTCTTGATTACATAAGGGGGTCGGTTCCTGACTGCCGATATCTTAATGTCACTTCATCTCAGATGAATCACATCAGATCAAAATCAACGGCCAAAGTGATGTACTCAGCACTCTCAGTTACTCATGAAAACAAGGTGCATCAAACTGTAAATCAGATTCAGTGCCTGTTATACGAGACCAAGATACAAGATGTTGATGACCTCCTAAAACATCTTGACACCCTTAAATCATATCGAGATCGCATCAACAAATTCCCCAATGCCAAATTTCATATATCAGACACGCGCTTCAAAGCGATCATTTCGGCATCTTTACCTTCATCATGGCAAACCTACGTCAAACCTTATAACGGGAATGCTAACGACCCCAATGACCCTGACCCTAAGCAACGGCTATCATCCGACGCACTCATTGGTTTATTACATGAGGAATATAAAATTCGATTGACTAGATCTAATAACAGGAACAATAAAAACAGTACCTATGGAAGCGTGAATCTGGTGAAAACCCAGAACACTAACGGCACTAGTAAATCCCTGGAAGATTGAATCACGGATCATAAATCCTCCATCAAACCTTATTGCAACCATTGCAAACGCGCCGGACATTGGTCGAGCAAATGCCGTAAATTTGATGGCAACAAATGTCGGAAGTGTGGGAAAATCAGACACTACATGAAGAATTGTTGGGGAAAGAAGGAGAGTAAAGAGAAGGACAAAAAGAAGGGGGATGAATCCAATATAGTTGAGGAACACATTGTGTTCCTGATGGAGGAAGAAATGCTTAATTTTGACACATACGACACCTGTAACACTGATGGCAATGATGAGTGATCGCTTTTTTATGATTGGTTAGCCGATTCAGCCAAAACATCGCATGTCATGCATCAGCGCAAAGCATTTACTGATTACACACCTTTGGGAAATAGTTCCGTAACAGGTGTAAGTGGTAAAGAAGCAACTATTGCAGGTCGAGGAACTGTTGAATTAAATTTGACATGCAACAGTGTTAATTATATTCTCCATTTGGAAAATGTGCTACATGTGCCTGGAACGCAAAATAATTTAATTTTATTGGGGCGACGGGACACAGCTGGAGGACGCTATATCAGTGGAAATGGTGAAATTACATTACTCACAAAAGCTGGAACACCAATAGCGCAAGGAAATAAAATTTGCAACCAGCTATACAGGATGAAGATGACCTTATGAAAACCACACAATATTGCCGCTGCACACAATCAAACATTCATCAGAACAAATACACCACCTACTTGGGAAACATGGCACCAATGCTTTGCACATGTGGCTTACACTGGACTTAAGAAATTACCTGACAGAAATATGGTCAATGGATTTAATGTTGATGAACTTTCACCTAAACCTGACTGCATTGCATGCATGGAAGCGAAGCAACATATTGAGCCATTTCCAAAATCATCAAAGAGGAAT
>QMFE01006507.1:0-10909 GCA_003314665.1 Tricholoma sp. MG77 | reverse complement strand
TTTTTTCGCCGTGCTTCTTGTAGCGTTTACACGCTAAGGTCCAAGACTGCATGATAAGTGGGGTGATTTTCCCTGTGGTGAGCATCGGACATTCCTTTATCTTGGTGACCTTTACTTTGGCAAGGGGTTGTGTGGTGTTGGACATAGTGGTTCGAGCGGTGGGTGTTGCGGCTCGGTGAGAGTGGAAGTGGTTGGTGGCGATGATACTTTTGTCGGTGGACGAGTCAGTATTGATGAATGAAGACAGTGACGACAGCAGGGATTCTGGGCGGGTTGGCTCGGGGTTCCGACGCGTAGTCGGTAGTGTCTTGAGTTCGGTGGTGATTCCTAACTCCTGCAAATGTCTCCTTGTACTCTGGGTGAGGAGTGGCGTGAGGGTAGAGGGTTGCCGAGACAGGGTGGGTTCGTTAGGGATTGAAGAACGTTGTCAGTGTCAAAAAAAAAGTGGAAGGGAGCCAGGTTAGGCAACCAACACTGAGGTGGGCAAATCAGACAGGATCAAGATATCTTCGTTACACAGAAGTGGGAACATTAGTTACTACAATTGAAAGAATAAGTATTTACTATACCTTCGTTACACAGAAGTGGGAATGAAGGTTGAATATAAAAAATAACGGTCTATATGAAAGGACCTTCAGAGCTTGGCACTGCCATGTTCAATACCTGGACCCCAGCACTTTGACTGGGCCAAAGATGCTGAATCATTACCTATGATGACTCCCTCTGCCAAAATTATGGGCCACAAGATCTTTCTGGTCTTTGGTCTAGCCAGCCTGCTCCATTTTGAATGCTTCAGAGACAAATCCATCATTGTTGCATGTTGGGATTGGGCCAATCCAAGCCCGGTCTGAGTATTATTACCAAGGCCTATTTATAGTATGTAACATATGTAGGCCGTACTATAGGAGAATGATAGACGTCTGACTCTGTGCTTCACCATCACAATTTCAGTCCTAAGAACACTCTCAGCTCGTCCATATCTCAACAGGTTATGGGCCCTGGATCTTCACATATTTAATTAACTTGTTACCAACTTATTATGACCTTTTTGGTGACGACGAAGAACAGGAGCTGCAAGTGCAACAACAAACCCCTAAATGTGCAAAAAGGGTCTACCACACCAGGCAGAATCCCCATCGCTGGCGATGAATTTTCTGATGATGGTACACCTCGCATCAATTTAATTTGTACCAAAGAATACTCGAATGTGAACAAGATCGCGGATCGCGATCATTTGACGGATGAGAACTGGCACGAGTGGAAAGAAAGGATGCTCAGAGTTTTTATCAACTGCGACATAACTGGGTACGTAACCGGCAATGTGAACCGACCAGACAAATTTAGCAATCCCATCAGGGTTCGTAATTGGGACAAGAATGACACCTGGGCTCAGCAAGTAATTATCCATAATGTCACTTCATCTCAGATGAATCACATTGGATCAAAATCAACGGCCGAAGCGATGTACTCAGCACTCTCGGTTACTCATGAAAACAAGGCACATCAAACTGTAAATCATATAAGTGCCTGTTATATGAGACCAAGCTACAAGATGTTGACAACCTCCTAAAACATCTCGACATGCTAAAATCATATCGAGATCGCATCAATAAATTCCCCAACGCCAAATTTCATATTTCCAACATGCGCTTCAAAGCGATCATTTCGGCGTCTTTACCTTCATCATGGCAAACCTACATCGAACTTTATAATGGGAATGCTAACAACCCCAATGATCCCGATGCTAAGTGATGGCTATCATCCGACGTGCTCATTGGTTTATTACATGAGGAATATAAGATTTGATTGACTAGATCTAATAACAGGAACAATAAAAATAATACCTATGGAAGCATGAACCTGGTGAAAACACAGAATGCTAACGGCACTAGTAAATCCCTGGAAGATCGAATCACAGATCATAAATCCTCCAACAAACCTTATTGCGATCATTGCAAACACGCCGGACATTGGTCGAGCAAATGCCGTAAATTTGATGGCAACAAATGTCAGAAGTGCGGGAAAATCGGACACTACACAAAGAATTGTTGGGGAAAGAAGAAGAGTAAAGAGAAGGACAAAAAGAAGGGGGATGAATCCAATATAGTCGAGGAACACATCACGTTCCCGATAGAGGAAAAAATGTTTAACTTTGACACATATGACGCCTGTAGCACTGATGGAAATGACAAGTGATTGATTTTTTATGATTGGTTAGCCAATTCAGCGACAACATTGCATGTCACCCATCAACGCGAAGCATTTACCAATTACACACCTTTGGGAAATAGTTCCATAACAGGTGTAGGTGGTAAAGAAGCAACTATTGCAGGCTGAGGAACTGTTGAATTAAATTTGACATGCAACAGTGTTAATTATATTCTCCATTTGGAAAATGTGCTACATGTGCCTGGAATGCGAAATAATTTAATTTCATTGGGGCAATGGGACATGGCTGGTGGACGCTATATTGGTGGAAACAGTGAAATTACACTAATCATGAAAGCTGGAACACCAATTGCACAAGGAAACAAAATTCACAACCATCTATACAGGGTGAAGATGACCTTACAAAAACCACACAACATTACCACTGCACACAATCAAACATTCGTTGGAACGAATACACCACCTACTTGGGAAACATGGCACTGACGCTTTGGACATGTGGCTTACACTGGACTTAAGAAATTACTTGACGAAAATATGGTCGACAGATTTAATGTTGACAAACTTTCACCTAAACCTGACTGCATTGCATGCATGGAAGCGAAGCAACACGTTGAGCCATTTCCAAAATCATCAAAGAGGAATACTGACCCCGGTGAATTATCACATATTGACTTATGGGGAAAGTACCCGATCAAATCTATCAATGGCCATCAATACTACTTGCTATTTGTGGATGACGCGAGGAGATTCATAACCGTCGAATGCATCAAGCTAAAGTCTGATGCGGCACAAGCTGTAATAAATTATTTGGCCCACTTGAAAACCCATGGACAAAATCCTAAGGCAATACAAATTGATTGTGGGAAAGAATTCATAAATGAGAAGTTAGAAGGTTGGTGTAAGGAAAATGGTATGGACATTTGCTATACCGCACCATATTCACCTTCACAGAACGGCGTGGCTGAACAGATGAACTGAACGCTCGTCGAACTGTCACACGCAATGATTATTGCCAACCAACGGTAGTTCATCTCATTGCTATACCACTGCATTGCCATGCCACAGCTAGAGGGCACCTTGGCACATCTCCAGCAGATTGAATATTATGATGTACAGATGGAGTCATGTCGGCAGGTACATGTAATTTGTAACATGAAGTTTTTGCTTCGCTATGATCATTTACAAACACGTGGATACAGGGCTGGCATGGTTCAATGTCGGGATTGATATAGATGTCTTAAATGGTATCCTCCAGTTATGTGACGGTATACAATACAGTACATATTTAAATCATGATGATCGCATAGCATCAAGCGCCGAGGGTGAAACAGATTCAGCAATGCAATGATGGCAGCCCAGGGCCATACATTTTAGTAAATGCATTGTTAATGCTGTGTTGGCATGAATTCTATAAATGTGCGTGGACGGGAAATCCGATATTGCCAGCGGCGCTCCACCAGTTTGACAAAGCTGGACTTCTTCTGTGGTTCTCTCTCTCAAGCAAAACTGTAAAAAAGTTGAATCCAATGATCAAAACGACTGTGATATTTCTTTTCGGTGCCCTATTATTCCTTCCATCCCTGCTACTGCCGGCATTTGGAGTGCCATTATTTGGTCTCTCATCATCTCCAAAATTCACACTTGTAGGCTGGAAAGCGGTGAAAGAAGCAAGCAAAAAAGAGTCACCAGGGCCGTACATACTGAATTTTAACCAACTAACTTCTAACTCGCATGCTGATCATTTACTTACCTACTTACTTAGATGTAAAGGGAATACATGGAAACACAAGATCCAGGGCAGCACATGCGCAGCGTTGTATAAAGGACATGCATTCAAGTTGGGCGGCAAGTGCTTGAGTAATGCTGAGATGCGTTCAGTGGAGGAGTGGGGAACGTGTTTTTGTGATCCGATGTATTGTTACAAAGGGTGATTGGTGCTAAATGCTGGGCATGAGAATGAGTATGCGCTCTCCCGCCCAAGGGTCACTTGGATGGAGAAAATGAGATGTTTGGGAGTTGCTTGCTACATTTGTTAGATTAGGAAATGCAACTTGAAAGACATTTCAGTTTGAAAATGGTATTCAATCGATCTAGGAATGCGGATAGTATTTCAGTCCAGGATCAGTGTGAGTTGATAGGGACAGGGGATTGTTCAGTCACCATAATTATAATGGGCCTGGTCAGCATGAATCACACTGACCCGATCCCCTGAGTGAGGGAGAAATGGCTGGATATGGATAATGGTCTTGATCCAATCCTGGGAGCATAGCCTATAGATCATGATGAACGGTAGCCCGAGAGCTCCGCGATATGGATGGGCAGAAGTGAACGTGTCATATTATCGGCATATCGAACACTACGAGAGGATTGTGACAATGTTACTACAGCAAGGTATTGAGTAGTATTAGCCGAATTTGCTTCTGGCGGGAGTGAAGTGATGGTGCAAAGTACACCACATGTCCTATGAATATCTGACTCAAGGGGTACTCACTGGCAGATGCCGAGAACATATGTAGGGAGGGGGGGGTCAAAATCCCTCCTTATCTGAGAATTTTTTGCAAGTTGCTAGAGCATCTAGGGGCCGAAATAATGAATTTTCAGAATTTTTTTAGGGGTTATGTCAACACAATGTGATGACGGCCACACAGATGATGGTTTGCAAAGCTTGGCCCAAAGAAGCCTGCACTACTGAGCCAAAAAAATGCAAGCCAAGCAGAGCCCTCCCAAAAATAGAAGTTCTGAGTACCATTGAAGCAAAGCACTTGAATTAAATGTTGGAATTTTGGTTTGTGAGCCGTGCAATGCATGTGAGTGCTGCAGTTTATTGTGATCCTGCCCAGTATGATTCCCCTACTATTTTCAAGTTCTGAGTCTTCAGGTACTCTAAAACTCCACCCTCATGAGCTCCGAGTCACCAAGGCCAGATGTAAATCCCAGTATTTAGTGATGTTGCTCTCTCATCACATTCTTGACAGCATGTCAGCTTGTAGGAACAATGTGCACAGACTTCAGAGACAAGTGGCCTTATGATTAGTAGATCACTCAGGTCCATCAAGGGTCCTTCCCATTTAGGCAATTAATATTACCATGTTTAGAAGGAGGAGGAGGGGGGGAGGGTTGGTGGGCACCTTATCCGAGTTTGACAACATACATTTTAGTATTCTGGTCTTGAGTACCCCTTGATCTGACTTGCAGGCCTAGGAACTGATACCATAAGCGATCTGCAGGATATTTTCGGTAGTAGATCACCACCTGTGTTGTGAATTGCCAAAATAGGAAGCAGGCAATGCTGAAGCCAATCGACATCAAATCGGCATCAACCGCCAAAGTCAAAGGTGCTATTGAAAGAGGGCGTGGACGCAGCGGTGGGCATCTGGCTCCAAAGCTGGGGCGAGGATGAGGGTTTGGTAAGGGACCTAGACCATGATGTGCTCTTTAATGATTGAGATTATCCTAGTGTGTCCCACCATCATCTGGAGAATGCATCAAAGTCTGTTGTCTCGCAATAAGAGCCGCCCATTTGCAGATGAAGAGAGATCCAAACAGCAGAGACAGCTGGAAAACTAAATGCAATGATGTCCCAGGGTATGTACCTGCCGAGTCTGTGTTTTATCAACTTGAAATACTGATCATGTTTAGAAAATTTCAGAAAGTCCCAGGCTCTTGGACAAAGTCCATCTGCCACCTGTCAAAAAATTCAAGAATAAATCTTCAAAAGTTGAAGCTAAAGCTTGAGTTAGGCATTGAAATCCTTGATAGAAAGACTCACAGTCGCATTTTCCACCACAAAGTCCTTTCCAGCTGTTGACAGGGTTCAATGGGGCTGTGCTTGCTGTTGCTTCAGATCAACTACATAACCAAATACTTTCCCGTTATTCAACCTTTCAAGTTGGAAGGAATGTGGTTGCGGTGACCACGTATCATTATATGCAACCCTCCTTGCCTACTCACCCCCATATTGGTTGTCATGGCTCCTGGTTCAAACTTCGATCTGCTCAGGCAGCGTACGATTTTGGGATGATACAAGCGAGTTTTCTTCACCTAGCTTATTCTTGCAGATACTAATGTGGAGTCTGCAGAAGATGCGGCACTGCCCATCATTGGATATGAATAATCAGTGACAATGAACACTTTACCACACCATACTTACTCCGAGTCAACGCTTTGGGTATCTTGGACAGAGAGTTCAGCCTTCCTTGCGACGTTCGCAATGTCCAATATGTTGTTTCATCGTGTATGGACGGGAAATGGAAAGCACAGTGAGTATTCATCTCACATGATTTATCTGCAGGATGCCAAGCTAATGTCCGAAGGCTCATCGTATGTTTATCCAGAGTCGTGTCGCCTCATACATGAATATGACCAGCTGGTCATTGCCAGTCTATGGCAAGACCGGCCCATAAAGCTGTCCATTCTCTTTGATTTGTTCCTCGCATTCAGGAGTGGATAATGGAATTAGAGGGGGTTAGGCATAGGTCGGGCACGATCTTGAAGCGGTCAGGCTTGATTGGAACCCGTATGTCGCATTGTATTGAATCTAGTATGATGAGTAATGTGCGAAGAAGGTTGAAGGAACGACGATCTTTTTGAGCAATACTTGGACAATGCTGCGTACCTTTCTTCATACAGTGGGACTCCCCAATAAAGGTTTCAAACAGCACGGAGGATTGCCATGAGTGGACCCATCAATGATAGGAAGGACAATGGGCCATAGACACCACTGAACGTCAGGACCAACAAACCAAGTGCCATATCATCCCACATTTGTCCACAACATGCCTACCAAGCTCAAACTGACTGTTGTTGTCCCCGCCCCCACCGATTCACTCTTCATCTACACTCCTGAATCCCTCAAATTGTCCGATGCCAAGCTCCCTCCATCTTCCCTCACAGCCTGCTTCGTACGCTCCCGGCCCACGTTGACCAACTTGCCCAAGTTTGAGTACTACTTCAATGACTTTTCTGGAATCGGTAATGGGGATGGTATCGGAGTTGCCTCAAATATCAATAGTGGCATGACTTCACCTTCCTCGATTTCGACATCTACATCGACGAGTCAGATTTTCATGGATCAGGTTACCCTTGCCACTGAACAGTGGGCCTGTGCGCAGTTGATGTAGAAAGGCGAGGATCGTGCGCTGCCCAGTGCCAATTCAGGTAAGAGTAGCATTGCGTTGTCCACACCTCACTGCTTCGAGTCGCCCCACTGTCACCCCCATCCATATCATCAGGCGCTCGGACGTGGAGATGGATAAGGACTCGGCACAAAGACAAAGGTTGCTGGGGAAGGTGACAAGAACCTGACCCATCCTCCCATTAGCTCTACACTCCAACATCGCACCCAGCTTCCGTCAATCGCGCTCCTTTTCTGGTTTCACTACATCTCTTAGTGTGATCATTGATGCGGAACAGGAGCAGGACAAAGATTTATATGAACTGGTTTCGCATTTCCCTGGCATGGCTGAGTTAATGTAAATGTTTTCACTGTGGATTGTGATGTACCACTGATAGAATTTGTTTACAGATCTGAGCTACTGCTTCGATGCGCTCTTTTTGAAGATACGGGAGGAATGTGCCCTGAGGCCATCACACGCCCTGATATCAAAGTTTTCCCCCCACCCATTGGGAACCTCACAGCATATATTTGTAATTATCCCTCTGTTGGTGGTGAGATGTGACTTTCTAGGTATCTAGTTTACAACCCCCACAAACGAGGTGGTGACTCTGCTGACAAGTACTTCAAGTCAATGGAGCTCATCGCAGGCGTGAAGGACATGCGATTCCAAGCGCTCATGCCCGACGTCTTGCACTGGCTGGGTATAAAAAAGGTTGGTAATATGGCAGGCTCCTAAAACCAGCACTCTTGTATTGCTTGGAAGATGAAGTTTACTATGATCTCCCAGTACAGCGTGTTATGTAAGATATGAGCAAATATGTACAATGTAAACAAAACCAAACTCAATGAACAACATCAACCAAGCAATAGAGAGGCTGGCATTTTATAGATTCAATGATCTTGGAGAAAGTTGTTCCCACACGTGTGATTACACCAACTCTTGACATTGCAACCTCGTGTGCACTCATTACTTCAACCGCTACCTAGAAACTCATGTTGGTATAGCTTAAGATTGTCCCAAGCTTACATTTCATGGACTCTATTTTAGGTAATCAAGGGATTTACTTGATTGCGATGGCCATCAACATGTGATGAGGCCCATCTCAACATTCATTTTACATGCATGTGGTCACCATCTAATGGGGACCTACAGAATTTTCACAGAATACAATGTAATTACACTACTCCCACTATAGCTAGTAAAATACATGCATGATCTGCTTGTGATCAGGGTGAAATGACAAGCAGTGTTATGTATCCACTTTTCTTCCATGCTACAATCTTCAAAATAAGATACAAGCATCCACACATCTTGTGATTACAGACTTGCTATTTTGATTATTCCAAGTGTAAAGCAAAAAAATGATACAGAGTAACCATCCATGGTGTAACAGCAGAAAAGCCCTGCCCAAATTGTGCAAAGCATGCACATAAAGAAATCAGAACATATCAAAAATAGTCAAAAAATAGTCAACAACGAGGACAACAACAACCTTAAGCCATACCAACATGAGTTTCTAGGTAGCAGTTGAAGTAATGAGTGTGTGCGAGGTTGCGATGTCAGGAGTTGGTGTAATCACATGTGTGGGAACAACTTTCTCCAAGATCACTGAATCTATAAAACACCAGCCTCTCTATTGCTTGGTTGATGTTGTTCATTGAGTTTTGTTTTGTTTACATTGTACATGTTTGCTCAAATCTTACATAACATGCTGTACTGGGATTATAGTAAACTTCCTCTTCCAAGCGATACGAGAGTGCTGGTTTTAGGAGCCTGGTAATATGGTCTCAATGAGTAGCATGTACACCCACCTTCCACCTACCCTTCCCACAATACATTATATATTAGTTGACATGATCCCATCACGTCACTCCTACTAAGCTGTGTCAGATCCCTTGATATTCCTTACCTGCCGGTATCTCCCTCAGATATGTTCAACTTAGACAGAGCAAAATGGTCGGCAAAAGGTCCCGTCACTGTCGGTGTTCTTCTCGTCATACCCCTGCCTGCTCTCCACCTTCCCGCCCTCTGTCATGTCAGGCATGTTCGGCAGAATCTCGGCTTATGTTGATGGGCATCCATCACCGGCTTGTCATCCCATCCACCATCAGGTACCACCAGGAGAACTTCGGCTCACATCAATCAGCGCTCATCACTGTCTTCCCACTGTGCTCGTCACTGTCTTCCCACTGCGTTCATCGTTGTCTATCATGCCACCCATCATTGTCCTGCCAGGTACCACCAGGAAAACCTCAGTTCACATCAATCAGTGCCCGTCATCCTCTTCTCACCATGCTCAACGATGCCCATTCATGCCACCCATCGTTGTCCTGTCAGGTACCACCCAGATAACTTCGGTTCACATCAATCAGTGCCCATCACTCTCTTCTCACTGTGCTCAATGACGCCCATTCACGCCATCATTGTCCCGTCAGGTACCACCAGGATAACTTCGGCTCACGTCAATCAACACCCATCACCGTCTTCTCACCATGCTCAACGATGCCCATTTACGCCACCCATCATTGTCCCGTCTGCCACCACACCATTCCCATTGCATCGCTGGCTTACTGCTGGAAGGGAGCTGGGTTAGGCAACCAACACTGAGGTGGGCAAGTCAGACAGGATCAAGGTATCTTCATTACACAGAAGTGGGAACATAAAAAATAACGGTCTATATCAAAGGACCTTTGGACCATGTAAGTAAAAGGCCGCATCAGGCATGCCGTGTGTTTCTTGAGAGCTGCATCGGGCTCATCCGTTGTCTTGTGGAGCATTGGTTGTTCAGGTAATGATGTCGGTGATGCGTTATCAGGAATGTCGCTGATGTCGTCAGTGGTGGTGGTCGGGTGCTGAGCAGGTCCCGACTGTTGTGATGATGGAGTTGTGGATGTTGGTGTAGTCGTGGATGTTAGTGTTGTCAATGGTATAGGAATGAAGAGTTGGTATATGGGATTGGGGTACTGATTGGGGGCCGACGATGAAGTGTGTTAGTACTGTCGTGAGTCTGCAGACTTACAACTGCTACCACTCACTAAATCAATATTCAACAGAACTAAGTTCATCACAATCTAGGAATCAATCTATTTCATAATACAGCCTCAACATACCAACATCCAAGTAACCCTCTACCATCTGATATTGTTCTATGGATATCTTTGCCCGATTCTTGCTACTGACTGCGGTTGTCATCCCCATGTACCATGCCATCAACAGGCCTGCCCAGCGGAGTCAAGATCCATTATTCGGCTAGGCGCAATGCCCAACACAGCCATGTTGTCAGGCTGAATAGATCTGCTGCACAGGTCGCCAAGATCAGACAAAATCGTTATGATCAGCTTGCAGGTACATAGAAATCTCAATGTATCATCAACAAGTTAATACTTTTCTTATGCAGCGCTCAGCTTTGCGAGCCGAGAAGAGTTTCTGAATAGTGGAATGGATGTCGACGAAGGTGAAGAATCTCATGCTGGGTGGGAGGATATGGAAGAGGAGAATCCTGGTTTGCATACTTTGCTGCCAGGAGAGGAAGGGATGTATCATAGCCATGCTGGAGGAGAAACAATCTTCCAACAAGTTATTGACAGCATCTAGGGTGTGACTCGGGTAACCCCCAGGTA
>QMFE01006496.1:0-13116 GCA_003314665.1 Tricholoma sp. MG77 | reverse complement strand
TCTACGCCTGCCTCTCCACCTGGAACGCAGTCAAAAATATCTTTTTCATATTCGTCTTCTCCAAAAACTACAAGAACCCGCCATACTTACTATGTGTCGAACATATTACGGTAGGTTGCTTCCAAATCCCATCGCATTTGTTCATATATAGCGGATTCCATTCCGGAGTCGGGGTACTGACTCTGAATGAAAGAATCGTGATACGAAAAGTAGGGGAGAGGACAAAACTTAACCTGCCTTCCTCCACATCACCTGAGCGGCATAACTACCCCAGGCCAGTGGCAAATCTCGTAAAAACCGAATCGATTTCGATTTCTACTTATTTCGTGAATCGTGATAGCGCAACGTAGGCATTGAAGTGCTTGCCAGCTGAGCGGCGAGGTGACCATGTTCTGTTTTCTGAACCGCTCTTGTTCATACTTACGGCAACTTGTACTTAGTCATGTAGAAGATGCAAACTCTTTTTTGACTTGATCGTGGTTAATTTAAGGAACATCGTGTACCCCTTGTGGTTGGAGAAGAACACACGGCGCCATGACGCACGAGAGTCAAGTTCAACACCGAGATCAACACCGATCAATTTCATAAGCTGCCCATTCATCTTATACAAGTACCACAAAAAGAATCTCGAGCTTTCCTGATATAATAATTTACTTTAGAAAGGGGCCAACGTCTCAGTCAGCTTCTAAAAAGTTGGTGCCACGAGAATCCGTTTAACCAAACGAACCACTGCGGGTTAACAGCATAACATCGACGAGATTAAAGGAAAGAGATCGCAGTACCCCCATCAGTTCCAAGACGATGGGCGCTAGTATAGTCCAACAAACATAGCGGACTCGGGGGGGAAAGACGTCGACGGCACTTGCTGTGGGATCACTTGTCGTTAACCCAGTCGGTGTTTTTCCTTGGTTGTCCTCCGCCTTAATGATCCTTCAACTTTTGACTGAACACGTCGCACCATGGTTGCCTGCCAAGCCATCACCAACATCCTGATATCTTACAATTGCCGTGTTCAAGGGCACTGTACTGCTGCCGCCTGTCCCCAAGGAATATGCTAGGAAGGCAATGTGTTACGTTGTGCTGCACTTCGACTGACTCGTAATGCGGGCCAAGCAGGGTACATTGGCATAGAGGTGATGTGTGTTTCCCTCAAAGACCTAATTGTTTGGTAATAGCGAATGAGCCAAGGGTTGAATGGGTTGTTTTCGAGGCGAGTCGGAAGAGAACAGAGAGCCACAGGGGGGTATGCGAGAACAGTAATAAGCCGAGGGATGCTGCTCCTAGTCTCAGGAATGAATTGGCTTAAATTTCTCGTCAGGATACATAGTAGGGGGCCCGAACTCTCTTTCTAGCCACGGTAATAGGTCATTTGTGAGATCCACATTTAAATGGTCACAAAGTGCTAGAACCTCCCGCAAATAAACACGTGGATAACTGAACCCAACTGTTGGACTGCTGAGTTTCAGATTGATCCCACAACCAAGAAGTTGCGAAGAATGAAGTGGATAATCGTAGTCAGTGCCGCCACAAGAAATCGTTATGTCCAGGAGGGGTACAGCATCAGGCGTCAACGACAGGGCCAAGGAAACGGAAAATGGTGCTGAGTCCGACGAACCAGTCTCAGCATGGTCTTCACCAGGAATCTGCTCGGGTGTGTACTCCAGTTCAAGATCCCAACAAAATGAGTTAACTGAATATACATAGGCTTCAGCGATGTGTCAATTTTACGCAGAATAATATGACTGACCGAAATAGTATTCTTCATGATCCTTATGGGGTATCGCCAGGTACGAATGGTGAATTTGATGGTCACTTCGACATCTAACTTCGCAAGTAATCACCTGCATGCCTGGTTGGAGAGTATGCTGGAAAACACGAAGGAGAATATTCCCATGATGCTGGTGCATAAGAATATCATGCTGTTGTTGGCCGCTCTCTATGCCGAAGATCCGTTTCATAGCGAGATAGTCTAGCGCTGCTCCAATCCAGCTCGTGAATAGCGCAGGTGATGGAGATCGTGAGGCACGGAGTGATGAAGCTGGCAAGTCCCAATCGCAACATGTGCAGTGGATATTTCCGAGCCCCCGAATGAGTTTCTTGTCATTGATTTTCATAAAATGAGCTGAGACACCAAAAGTCTCCTTGGTCATGATGGATCTAAGAAGGATAAAGGGATCTAGAGACTTGATAGCTGTAGGCCAGATGCTCAAGTCCAAATTTGCAGTGTCCTTAAGCAGAGAAGAAGGTTGCCCAGCGTAAAAAGACTCTTTGTCTGCACGGCTCCAGTTCATGACCTTGATGCGACCACCCGCACCAACAAGATTGATACGATCCTGAAACAGATAAGACCATTGTAGACAAGAACAGGAGAGAAGCACTTACAATTGTGGGAGAATCGACGATACCAAGAGAGCGCCGTGTGGTTATTCTCATAAATGACTGCGAACTCTAGCGCATCGCTTTTCTAGCAAGCGTATTTTTTCCCATACAGTATGACTTACAGAAAGAGCTTCAGCCTATAAGCAATCTCAGCATTATAGCTGTCGGAGAGAGGTATAGCGATACGAACGTATTTTGACCGAAATAGAACCCGCATCAAAGGATCAAGACCCCGCATATATATTCCAACAGGAATTTCAGGTTCATCGTCTGAGAACGACCATGATCAGGTTCTCGTAGTAATGTGCATTGAATAGCAGAGACATTACCTGCGTGGAAGTAGAGCGATGAACCGTGTTCAGATCTTGATATCCCAAATAGCTGTGGCAAGAATGAAACTCTGTCGAAGTGTGAGATATGACTGTTTTACTTCGGGGACAAGACACACCGGCATTGGGCCAGAAAATCCAACTCCTTCTTCCATAACTACAATTCAAAATTAGAAGATGCGATATGAGTCCTAATCTTGGCCTGATTACTCACCTCGTAGGCCATCCGCTTCTGTGACTCACTGTGGCCTCGAAATGTTCTCACAATGCATTTCACATTCCCATTCAACAACTTGGCAGATTGTTCGTATACAGTGGCATCCAGATTCTCAGAGACCCATGGTCTTGGCTCGGTCAAAACTGGTGGACCAGTGGATATCCAATCACGAAGATAGACAGTTTGCAGCTACAAAATAGTTCTGGTAAGCTCTTCTGTAGAACTGCACATAACCAAATTAGACCTACTTCACTTGTGTAATCATTTACTTCTGTCGCATTTTCAGGACTAGTAGCTCGAGTGAGGTTCGAGACAGCAGACAGAACGTGATGGTTCTCCTGGCTGATCTTTGCAAATCCCAAAGCCACATTTCTGTTTGTATCAATTGTCATGGTCGTCTGCTGGGCATTACAAGGTGTATAGCCATGGAACAAGGAGAGGCCCACCAAAAAATTCATCCTAGCATCTTCAAGTTGGGTCTTTAGACGATCGATAGTGTCACATATACTGGCTGACTTTAGGAGTTGGACCATGTATTTCCGGTCTTGGTACTGGCTGACCCGAATTTGGGTGAGAGAGTTTTCGATGGATCTGAACTTTTGTTACCAGGCGATATTATACTGGTTTGGCGAGTTCTACTCACACGTAGAATTCACGACAAACAGTTTCAAACCGCTCATTGACCGACTGTGGATGCGCCTGGAATTCTTCATTTAGTATCTCTAGTAGCACCCGAATCCGGTTTATCAGATCGGCGTAATCGTCATTATTCTTCTGTACTAGCTGAGTGAATTCAAATTAGTGGGTAATGTACCATTGCCCAAAAGCTAAGAACACACTTGGATACACTCGATGATTACCACCAGGCCGCCCGCGGCGGAACTTATATATGGCAAAGGGGCGACGCCAGATACAGTCTTAAGCATCTTTGCAGAACTCAGTAGAACTGCCAGCCCGTCATCAATGACCTGTTTTGCATTTGCAGGTCGCAGCTTTGTTAAGTACTTCGACGAGAGCCGTGAAATTCGTGATACAGGATTAGACGTTTGCGAAGGCGGTTTCGTGGCCATGGACGACGGATACGTCGGACAACAATACAGCCCCATCAAGCCGACGAATTGAAGCCTATGATGATGAGTTGATCATGATTGCTGACAAGGTCGTGATTCCATCTCAGCAATCAACTCACAGTTGGACCTGGTTGTTGAACAAATTTTCGTGACCACATTGGTGTGCCTTTCATTTCCGTCGGTCTCTCTTCTGATCACAGTCGCCGTTGCGCAACTTGTGTCTGAAATCGCCTGCCGATGGTGCCTCTGTCAAGGCTGGCTCGAGCATCACGGTGGAGATCCAACTTGAACATCCTGTATGTGTTCTACAATACCATTCTGTCAGCGCATCTAACATCGTATTCTATCTGAATCAGCGTGCTCAATCCTCTTCACAAGACGTGTCAGTAGTTATTGGGTTCCAGTCATGCCCTACCTCCGCTTGCGCTCCCCCGTCCTCGATCATGGGATCTTTGGCCCATACACGCCTGATTCCAGCCTCAGCCTTCCCAGCCAGCAGTTCACGGCGGTTAACATCCCGGCCTCCGCGCAACCAGGAAATGCGCAACTTGGAATAGCCCTTGGCTCTAACTGGGGTAAGGCTGGTCTCAAGCTCCATTCCTTGAAACTTTGGCCGTCAACCTCAGTGTGGTCTGCTTTAGGGGTGACGTGTTAGGACATTCACCACTGAACATAGACATAAGTATCGGGATAGTTTTCGGACAGTGCGTTTACTTGACTTGCCATGTAATTGTTGTTTGTTACTCGTTTCCTTACTGCTTGCAACAATGTTATCGTGGTCGTCATTTCAATACAGGCTCTAGCTTCTGTTACTGGACAAGTCATCGAAGTCAGCACAGTTTGTTGTCCCTCTCGGAGGATAGTCAGTCTTAAATTTTGAAGCTTGGACGTCTGGACACCGAATTCGAACCGCTGTCATTTGAATATCAACTCAGCTTTTTCATGTTCGTCATAGTTGGCACCGTGATGCCGGAATTGGCATACGATCACTGAGAGTTGAAGTTGAAGTAGCAGGAACAGTAAGTACTAAAGTAATAAGTAGATGATGACCAGCATGGATAAGAACGCCGGATTCTGTCTCTCAAATGCGCACATAATATAATCTACGCCTGTCTCGGTCATTCCGAGTCCGAGAACCGCAAACATGTCAGCCCAAGCGGAAGTCAAGTTTGCAACTCATTTCTTCTCTTCAGTCCAGTCATGGGAGATAGGGTGCGATATATCACTGCCCAATGTTTATTTCCATACGCTTCCATACAGTTGGGATACTGGTCGTTTCGCATACAAAGACCATCTGAATCAGTCATTGACTGAAACAGTTGTAACTACGGTCGCCGGAGTAAAGTCATGGAAAGTGAAGGGCATAACCTTGATTACGAGCCAACCGCAAGGGGGAGGGATCAGTTTGAAGAAGTTATTCGATATGGTGGGTGATGAACGGCGCCAGTCGTGCATACGGAATTCCTGGTGCGACCAATTTGCGAACAATCGCGATGAAATGCTGGGCAGAGATAAAAAGGCTCAACTTGGTGATCATCCGTATTGATCCAGATGATCGACCAAGGCGGCGTTCCACAGAAGCCAAGAAAAAACTAAATAAGGACCTTGGCCCCAACTACATCACAAAAGGTAAGGAGACACGCGGGGTAGCACGAAATCATGAGCATTGCATCCCACGAATGAATTCGACATATGTAGAACATTCGCCGAGTCGTGCTGGTGTATTTGAGTTTGAGTTTAACTTCACACCCACAAACAGCCGGAGATTACCCGAGAGATTCGGAACACCTCGAAGCGCGTCCTTATAATTGTTTTGCTATCCACTGGCAGGTAGTAACAAATCGCGTATTCCGACCTATTCCGACCGCCAGGAGTATCACGGTCACCATGATGAGAAAGTTTGGTGTCAGAGCTAGATCGGTCGTTTAACGGCGATAGACTCCACAAATCCGTTCACTGGACGACCGTCGACAGTATCAATTCAGGTCCTTAAACTTGGCATCGCGGTGTGGGTAGTTGATAGGTGGCTGTGTCGCGTTGCCAGAATGTAGGTTGTATGCTTGTACATAATAAGACGACGATGCTGAGCAGACAGAAACCATGGGTGAGATGCCACTAGAAAGGGCCAGAAACGCGATGAAAGTAAAGAATAGAGTGATGGTGACCGTCGACAATACTGTCAGATCCCAATGCAAACTTGTTTTGCTCACGGTCAGATTGTGAACTGCAACCACAAAATTACATAAATTGGCGCGTTGGGTGATAGCCTAGTATAGGACGTCGTTCATGGCAGCCTCCAGCTCTTCGTGCTCCCCGTCGTCCTCGGCGGTGACTATCCAAATCCCTGGAAAATCAATCCTTAAACGTCCGCCGCCTACTCCGCCGTCGCTGCTATCTCGCATCACTCGGTTCTTACCAACCCCAAATCAACCTCCAACCCCTACCAGTGCCGAAGATGCTTCAAAGCCACTCAAGAGGGCGCACTTTATCCTCCCAGAGATCGCCATCGTGTATCCAATATCCTCGGTTAATCCACCATCAACTCCTACGCTGAAGGAGGAGAAGAAGGCGATCGAGGTGAAGGAGGCCGAGAGGAGAAGGAGAGTCGTTAGAGGAAATTCAGTTGCGCCATCAAGCCCGGCTTCTAGTCCGGCAGTTGGTGATATGGATGATTGGTGGTCGCTGGACAAGGTCGAATCGTTCTATCGCGAGTGCTGCGCGGGTTGTGATGAGAAGCCGGATCCAGCCATCACGAAGGCTTTCAAGGTATTGATTTTCTTCATCAGTCTTCATTTCCCATATTCACTATCACGGAAATACAGGGCGCATCGCCAGGTAATCCCCGTTCGGTGGATTTCTCCGGCGTACAGCTCACGATCACATCCGCGTCGATACTCTCCGATGTATTCACAATTGAGTGGGGGTTACGGAAGCTTGTTTTCAGAGAATGCGACCTCGACGACCAAGTATTCGAATTTCCATTTACCTGCTGTTCCATGCTAAAACGAAAGAATAGATACTAAAGCCAATGCTACATGCCCTACTAATACCAGACACCCTCTCCTTCCTCTCTGTCGCCTCGAACCGTCGCCTCAAGTCCCCTGCATTCCGCATCATTGGTGCATACCTCTCACAGGTACGCTTAGACTCATTTTGAAGCAGTATCACATGCTAATAATTGCCCAAACCAACAGTCGAAAACCTTGCAATTTCTCGACCTCTCGCAAAATGCACTGGATAAAAAATCTACGGAATATATCGTTGCTGCACTTGCGATTGCTCCAGACCAAGGGTTGGTCTCCCTCCGGCTTGACGACTGCTCCCTCCGCCCGCCCGCCCTCGAAGCACTCGGTAAGTCTACAAATTCTTATGACACTCCCCACACCCTGACCTTTCCCTCTCGTAGCCCGGGCAGTCCGCACCTCCTCCCTGCGCAACATCTCCCTACGTCATAACCGTATCAACGCAACAGGCGCCATCGCTCTCGCCCTCATGATCCGTGACTACCCAGACGTCGTCCCCGCAGGCCTCGTCTCCCCCACACCATCCTCCTCCACTTCCTCCTCCCCAACCTCCTCATTCATCAACCTACCTACACCTCTCACGCAGCCGATGACCCCACCGTCTGCGAGCCCGACAAGGTCATTCATCCCTCCGCCCGCAAACGCCACTGGAAATGCAAGCCCAGTATCACGTGCAGGACCAATCCTCCCGCCTCCCCGACATCCAACGACAACTTTGCAAACTACATACACGCCGTATGTGCCCCGTGCGCGGAGACACCCCACTCTCAATATTAATTCCAACTCTATCCCTAATTCCAATACGAATACCGTTCCCTTAATTACCTCCTCGTTGCAGGGCGGGGTGACTACACGTCATGCTGGGCCGAACGGCCATCATAACTCTAACTCTAATCACAACCATGCTGGCACAGCGAAACACGATACAGGCCCAAGTGCGGCACTGCTGGATAAAGTACGTGCGCTGGATGCGCTGCCCCGCGTGGGTGCTTTGAGGACACTAGATTTGAAGGGAAATGACTTGAGGGTGAGTTGTCCTTTTCTGTCACGAGTTATGTTAATCTCGTGTTGGTTGTAGATGGGGATAAGTTATATAGCACAAGTGCTGAAACGGAACAGGACGCTCAAGGTGCTCAATCTGAGCGAGAACAAACTCGATGTACCGTGTTTGGTCACTATCGCAGAAGCTTTGGTTAGTGTTTGTTCCGCCTGTTATTTTAATTTTTGTGATGGTAAATACTTGTGCTGATAGTGGTAACTTTATTGCAGAAATACAACTCATGCTTAGAAACCCTTGACCTCAGCAAAAACCCATGTTGCGGACCCGGTCTCGAAGGTGTAAGTCCAAACTCCCTTCCTTCATCCATTTTCTAAATCCCATGTCAGATTCAATCCCTCCGCACGGCATTCACCTTGAATACTGCCTTGAAGCGGCTCTTTCTCTCCTCAACTTCGATGGCATCTGCGGGTGCCATTGCCCTAGCGGAGTTCCTCCCAGAGTCGATGTCACTCCTACATTTAGATCTAACAGTGAATAACTTGGATATCGCGGGCGTGATGGCTCTTAGCTCGGGCTTGAAGGCGAACCATGTGATGCGGTGTTTGGATCTTAATATCCCGCCTGGGGACGAGGGGTTTGCGAGGTCAGTGTTTCTTTTTATTCTTCTTGCATTCGTTCTTGCGTTGTGGGTGGCTGGCTGATTCAGGGCTGGCGCAGAATGTGCAGGGATATCCTAAAGTCGTGTGTGCGGAACACGGAGGAGGCAGAGCGTAATTCACGGCCCAACAATGGCACAGTTGGACGTAGTGGCGGCACTGATGTGGGTGCAGGTACAGTTGGGAGTGGGCGCGGTCTTGGCAAGGGTGTATGGAACATGATCGAAGAAAGCGAGCTGGCAAAGTCGATAAAGCTAGACGAAGAAAACAAGGTGAATTTCCACACACCCTTCCTACTTTCCGGGCAAAACTGAAGAATTCCCCTGTGATTACAGACTGAAGCTGATATTGCTGCCCGTGCAAGGACGTGTATCACCCAACTCAGTAGCTTCGTCTCACCCTCGCCCGGGGACAACACGCCTATGCCCTCCGCCCCTGCAACCCCGACCTTCATGTCAACGCCTGCGCCAAACCAAGCGCCGACAGCAGCCACTATGAAGGAAATGATCCGCAAAGCCAAGGCGCTCGGTGCAGAGCTGACAGCAGTGATTCCTGCGCTCGAGGAGCCTGAGCGGATGGTTGAGCTGCTGGGACTGAACGACCAGCTCACTACGCTGCTGGAGGCGCTGCCCCCTATGCCTGCACCTGGGAGGCCAGTGCTGGCGCCATTGCGAGGCCTGGGGCTGGGGTTGAATGTGGGCAATGATGGGCAGCGTATTACTCTGGAGCATGATGGGAATGGTGTGGATGGAGTGCCAAATGGGAATGGTGCTATTCTGCATGGAGATGTGAATGGCCATGTTGGAGAGGAAGAGGCAGATGATACCCCTACGACGCCACGGGTGGATAAGGGCAAGGCGAAGGCAGAGCCGCCCCCGGAAGAGCCCGAGAAGGTGCTCAGTCCGACGTTTATGCTGACGGAGTCGTCCGAAGACGAGGACGAGGATGGGGATGCTAATTTCGTCCTGGCAGAGGAAGAGTTGGAGAGCCCGGCGTCGCCTACTCATCGGTGAGATATATGTATTGGTTTTTGGAATGTTGATTGATTTGATATCTGGCATAGGTCACGGAGCTGGGTTGAGGAGGAGGGCGAGGTATTCCGTAAGGGAACGGTGCTGTTGGGCCCAGAGGAGATGGACGGGGAGTATGCGGGTGAGGAGCTACGGAAGGAGGTATGTTATAATCTGCCCTAACCGACTACCACCCCTTATCAAGCTTTCTGTTTATTAGCTCCTCGAAGCAATGGTCGAACGCCCGCCTCCACGTCCGCTCACTGACGAATTCGGGCTAGAGATATCCCCATCATTACTCGAGCTAGAACCGCCTTCTTCCCCAAGCCTTGCGACCTCGGACGCCAGCAAACCTACACCGAGGCCATACGTCTCGCGCGCACGGTCGTCGTCTTCGTCAATTATGAGTATTCTGTCGCCTGCTGCAAGCCCAGTTGTGGAAGACGAGGCACCGCCAAGTCCAATGAGCCCGACGTCGCCGAACGCGGGGTTGAGGCCGTCACTTTCGAGGATGAAGAACGGGGAGACGCAGTGACTCTCGTAGGTTAGGTGGGTTGGTATTTAGCATTATCAGCCGTTGGTTCTTGAGCCTGACAATGAATTTGTTCGTATGGTAGGGTTGGAATGATTTATGATCAGGCTACCGTACTAACCCCTGTACAGTGCAGTTCTGTATCTGGAGCTTTTTTATGTGCTCCATTCAAGACTTTATAATCCCGATTATGGGAAGTTATCCATCGGATGTAGTACGACTGTGCATGCATGTTGTGGCACGGTTTCTACAGGACATTAAGCGCAATCTGGTTAAAACACTTGCATATCCACATTGTTATTCATACATTACTTGTCGTACGTACAAGCACCGGAGAATTATATTTTATTCTGTTTCAGAATCGGTTGGACGTCTCATTTTAGCGAACACGTTGTAACGAGCGCTCGAGCTTATCGCTAGGTTTCAACACGACTTTTTCCCACTCACTCTCACTCCCTATAAGCTGTTGCTCAACTATGCCCCCGCGCACAACGCAGACCTCGACAGGGGGAAGACGATCAACGCGTATTGCTGCGCAACCGAAAGAAGAAGTGAAAAAAAAACCTGCCACGAAGAAGAGGCCAGCGAAGGAGGGAAAAGATGACACTTCGACCTCGAAGAAAAGGGTACTCTTTTTCCTTCTTTTTTGCGTTTTATTTTAACCCGAGTTTTGGCATTTTTTTAGGCTAAACCGAATGAAGAGCCAACTGGCGAAGAAGAAACTAGTGCTGCAGAAGCTGAGAAACCTGCCTCCATCGACATCGGGGACTCCTTACCCACTTTGACGCTCAAGGACGAGAAGGACCAGGACATTCAGATTGCAGAGCTCGCGTCTGAGAGAGGGGTTGTTCTTTTCCTTGTCCCCAAGGCTGATACTCGTGAGTCCATGCTGAAATGTGCATATTCCACAGCGCTAAAACGTTCGCCATGCGGCAGCTGGCTGTACGACTCAGGCGTGCGGATTCCGTGATATCTATCCTGACTTTACTTCCGTGGATTTCAATGTGTATTGTTTGAGTGCAGATTCGCCAACCGCTCAGACCAAATGGCAGAGCAAGGTGCGAAAGGCGCTATTCACTGTGGTAATCTGAGTAGATTAACGGTTGTACAGAAGGAGCTGCCGTATCCTTTGATTTCGGACCCCAAACGGGTGTTAATTACGGCGCTAGGAGCTGGAGAAGGTGGCAAGACGAAGCGAAGTCACTTTATCTTTGGAAAGGGAGGGAAACTCTTGGACAAGAAGATTCCTGTCAAGCCTGTGGACAGGTATGGATGCCATACACGAATTTGCTGTACCAACCGCCTGATTTCGCTTCCTTTAGTCCCAAGCTTGCGTTGGAATTTATCAAGAGTATATAATGACTCGTTTCACTGTTGTTTATGTTTTCAACTTGTTTGTCAAGTTCAACGTATTCTGTTATCATACCCGTTTTGCTGTTGTTTTCCAGAAGGCTTAAATCGATTCGTCAGCATGCAAGCATAGTAGCTGTTCGCTCTGACCATGACTGGTTTGCGCTGCGAGGCAGCACGGTCTCCCTTAGGAGCACAAAGTTCTACAACGTAACCCAGCCGAAAGCTTGGCTAATAATGGTACTATCATTGTCTTCCATTTAAGTTTGTTGTGTGCCTCCGGGCGCAATCTGTGCTCTGCAGATATGCACATGTTTATCCGAGTCAGACGTCATCCGATCGTCTTGCAATTACCCTCCTCCATCGGGACAATACTGCCGTGCGTTATTCTGCATTCCAGCGATATTTCATTCATGCATACTTACATACAGACAACGCATTATATATTGTTGTTCAGGGACTTGTAGGGCAGGCAACTTGAACCAAGCAATTTATCGAAAATCGCGGCGCTTTGGTGATTTGATGCGAGAAGCCCATGAAAACATTCGGCCGGAGCGAAGGAGCAGGAAAGTTTCGAGTTACACACGGCGCAACAGCATGCTAAGTGCAGACGCAAAAAAAAAGATCATCTGAGAACTTCTGTGCTCGAACTTTCAATTCCGGCTTTACTATTCCCCTTGCGTCGTGAACTTAGCGCGGGTAACAAGCAACTCTGAAATTCTCAGAGTCTATCATGGCAGGTCGATGACTATTGGGGAGCCTGAGCATTATTTAGTGGAAGAGGTGAGGCCTCGGTGTTTTGAAGCTTAAGGTTCCATTGAACACTTTCTTTAAATCCATCCAGGAGTACAGCCTGAGCGGCGTTCGTTCGAGGTCATCGCCTTCCCTTTCGTAACTGCTGTATTGTACGATAGACAAACTGCTTCGTGTTCGCTGGCCTCCTGCGACTCGAACTTGAACTACCAGGTACGTATAGTCCATGTCCGTGTTTCGTGGACTTGCGTAGGCTTCAGCAAATTCCACTCGGCAAGCTGTTCCATCTCACCCTTCATACAGGTATTGTTACGATATCGAATAGTGTCAAATACTTTCTGATGACAAGTAAGGACGGGACAACATCATGATGGTGCCAGGTAGCGTCGAGTATAACCTTATTATTTCAGCATGTCATATTCGTTTTCCCGCTTTATGGGGAGGTTCGCTTGTGTTCATTCGGCATTCTATAGTGTTCTTCGCCGGGCGACCGTACGGAGTCAATGGTAGCCTTCCGACGACCAGGGTTACATGCCAGTGTGCCAATGGGAAGACCCAGACATGGTTTTCAGTGGGAGCGAATCCCAGGAGTCCGAACGTCGATTCGGACGCGTTCGCGAAGCAGATATGAGTCTCTGCGGGCTACTGAGGCGAGCACCCCCGTTTCTCCGTTTCTTATCCTTTTGTTTGTCGGGCTGATATTTATCTTCTACAGAGGCAAGTCGGGCCGCGGTCCTCGCCCAACGTGCTTTTGTAGACGAGAACCAACACGACAACTTCTCGACTTCGTATGGTCG
>QMFE01006478.1:639-12774 GCA_003314665.1 Tricholoma sp. MG77 | reverse complement strand
TCATCGTCGAACTCCCCGATGCACACGGATTCGACGCTGCGATGGTCGTAGTCGACTTGGTGAGTAAACGAAGCCATTTCATACCCACTCACACCACCGTCACAGCACTGGGCTCAGCCCGATTGTACCTCCAGAACATGTGGAAGCTGCACGGCCTACCCAGATCGATGCTATTGGATCGAGGGCCCCAATTCGTGGCCGAGTTCATGCGCGAATTATATCGTCTACTGGGAATCACCATTTCAGCCTCAACTGCGTATCACCCACAGTCGGATGGTCAGACCGAATGTGTTAACCAAGAGCTCGAACAGTATATTCGAGTTTTCGTGAGTGAACGACAGAACGATTGGGACACGCTCCTACCCCTAGGTGAATTCGCATACAATAACCATGTCCACTCATCTATGCAGCACTCCCCATTCTTCGTTGACACCGGTAGACACCCCCAAATGGGTTTCGAACCTAACCAATGTCCATCGAAACTCGAAGCTGTCAACAAATTCGCGGATCGAATGAAGTCTACGTTGGACGAAGCACGGGCAGCCCTCGCGAAATCGAAAGATGATATGGCAAGGTACTATAATCAGCGGAGAACCCCAGCTCCGAAGTTCGAAGCAGGCAATAAGGTCTTTCTCGACGTGTCAGACATTAGTACGACCAGACCCTCGAAGAAATTCGCACATCGCTATCTAGGCCCATACCCAATCGTTCGCCCAGTCGGTTCGCATACGTACCGTCTAAAACTACCTCCATCCATGTCACGACTCCACCCAGTCTTCCACATCGTCAAACTCATGCCCACCCCACCAGATCCGATTGCAGGTCGACGACCACACCCACCACCACCACCGGACATCGTAGGGGGAGAAAAGAGGTATGAGATTGAAGAGGTGATAAACAGTCGGATGAGGGGCAGAACACTGCAGTACCTGGTCAGATGGAAGGGCTATGGTCACAAAGAAAATTCGTGGATTTCGGAAGGTGACCTGGACGCTCCTAAGCTAATACAGGACTTCTACAGAACCCACCCGACCGCTCCTAAGCATATCAATGCCCTACTGTTCGGTCGCATGGGTTTTCGACCACGATGACAGGTTGCGTCGATGCGGGGTTTTTCGCATCGGGACGCTGCGCCTTGAAGGGGGGGTGATGTAAGGGGAACACTCGCTGAGGCTCTACAAACACCCACGAACATCTACGAAGTCCCACGAACACCTACGAAGTCCTACGAACACTTGCGAACATTAGCGAACATGCGCGAAGTCCTACGAACACTTCACGAACATTCGCAAACACTCGCAAACACTCGTGAACATCTCGCAAACGCTCGCGAATGTTCGCGAACACCTCGCGAAAATCCATGAACACCTTCAAAGTACTTCGAACGGCTTCGAACTACGTCGAACGACTTCGAACTACTTTGTACGGCTTCGGACGACTTCCTACCACTCCGCACCTCGCCTACAACCACCCCCTGCACTTCGACGATGATGCCGAAGCTATGGAACACCACTTGAACTCGTTTAGAGATAGCGGAACAACCGTTGATGCGCCCCTGGTGTGTGCTCGCTTCCCCCATCTCGCTTCCGCATGCAGATAGGTTTATTTTACTTCGTCACACGGTTTCTTGTACATAGTCGCACCCTTGCAGGGAAACACCTTAGACTTTTCTCTTTGGTTTTCCCTTGCAAGGTGTGTGGTATTTCTTGTATAGTTAGCTTTATCTAACTCTTTGGTTTTCCCTTGCAAGTATCGAGTTTAGACTCTGATCGTAAGGTTGCCCTTACACCACTTGCCTGAGGGAAGGAGGGAACACAGAATAATCAGACCCAATAGGTGAGGAGACATGCAAGAATGCAACTGATATAACACTGCTACTTGTGCCATTTGAGTTGTGAAGGCAACATTGAAATTCACCATGTAGGGTCAAGTCTTTATGGTAAAAGGATGCAACACATGCAAGAAAGTCATGCCTAGACTGTAAGGGGACGACTCAGTACGCTCTTATCAACTGTCCTCATCGCCCCTAAACTATTCTACGACATCTCTGGACCTTCACCGGCATTCCCCTCTCCATACCCGATCTCGACAATCATCACCAACAATGCACAAACACATACGAACATGCGTAAGCATTTGCGAACATCTTCGAAGGTCCACGAACATCTACAAACATCTCCGAAATTCTTCGGAGGTCTTCGAACAACTTCGAAGACCTTTGCACATCCACGAAACCCTTCGACTATGCTTGTGAACACTTCGCCTCCATTGCAGGTATCATGGACACCTTCCCCAGTCACGTACGACACACAAAGTATTGCAATGTATCGCGAAGTACTGCAAAGTGTCGCAAAGTGTTGCAAAGTACTGCAAAGTGTCATGAAGTACTTCGAAGTACTTCGAAGTAGCTTCGTGCGACCTTTGCATGTCCACAAAAGTATCACAAAGTATTGCGAAGGGTCGCGAAGTACCGTGAAGTGTCGCGAAGTAGCTTTGCGCATGCTTCGAGACTGCATCAAGGCCTAGGATGACTTCCCCAATACCTAGGGATCGTCCCATTCACTCTCTGGACCTCTCTGCCCATGTTTAGTACAGTCTTTGGTCCTTTCTGATGTTGGTGACAGCATGTGGTTATGGTAGGCTGCATTGGGATGCAGGGTCATACATTGTGGAGTATCATTGTTCTACCTTGACAGTTGCAAGTCCCATCTTATTAGCATGACTCAGCTTTGGTAGTCTAGTTAAGTAGTTCCACCTTGTAAGGTGATCCTTAGAGTATTCTCTTCAGATTTCCCTTGCAAGGTGAGTAGGATTGATGTATCCATAGTTCCTCAATCTAACTTCGGATTTTCCTTGCAAGTATCGTGCACTGTCTGCATTGATCGTAAGGTTGCCCTTACAGAAGAATACTCTCACTTTGGTGACCGACTGGTGGGCGCTTTTGCGATGGCCGAAGACTTCGAAGTTTTCTTCGAAATGTATCTGAAGCGTTCGACAATGGTGTTCCTTAGTCTCTCACTCCTGGAGGCCCTCTAGTGGAGGAGTGTTGTGATCGCTTCGAACTCCGAACTTGCTTTGGACTGTATTCGTGTGTTCGATGATGTTTCCGAATTAGTTTCGCTTATTTCTCCCTGCTTGGATGGGGTGTTGTACCTTCTAACGAAGTGGCGTTTATACCATCTCACATCGACTCCTTGCCCTGGGATTTGTGGTAGGCCTCGCTGCCGTCCAAGCCATTTGTCCTGGTGTTTCCGAACCCCCTAAAATCCTCGAAACTCGACTCACCCCCCTCTCCACAGCGTTCGACGAATTTGAACGAATGTTTCGGCACCTCCGAAACGCTCCAGTATGTTCAAATGATGTTTTGCAGTAGTGCGAAACATTTCCGAACCCTTTCGCCTGCGATACCCACACTCTTCGCGAATTACAAACCCCTTTCGCGCTTGCTCGACGTGCAATCGATGGTAGGTGTTAGCTGCCACTCACAGCCTTCGTTCCGCACAAAACGAACACATGACTTTCCTTCGAAGTTCGCCCCTACTTCGAGCCCTTCTCGCATTTGCGAGTTAGTGGTAGGCCTCGCTGCCGTACAAGCCACTAACAAACAGATTTCAAATCTCCCCCTCCAACGAATCGTCCATGCGATTCGTCTGTTCAGTCCGTGACGACACTAAACTACAATACTGCGTACGTCGACGGTACAAACACCCCGAAACATTTTCGGAAATGTTTCGGATGTTCCCTGGCACACAATGCTCGAAGTGCAAATAACGAAATCACTGAGGCAGTGGTGGAATGCACGTAGGTGGCTGTTAGCATGCTGTGTGAGCAGTTTTGACCTGCTGTAGAGATCCTGGGCTGCGGTTACAGACCTTCTGGCGGACTGATCGACAGGGACTAGGGCCCTGCTTCGACTCTCCGGCTTCATCAACCTCATGACGACGCGAAAACCTTCGCAGCGCTCGTGGCGGTGCGAACCAATCCGGAACACTTCGAATTCTGAATCAAGGGCTTTGATTGTAGCACAACGATGATGCACATATCACTAGGAGGCGTACCTAGATAGCACCAACCTAATTGTCGACCTTCTATTCTACTTCCTACCCTGATCCTCGGATCTTCGCAATGAGGTCGTCGCGATCTGAACAGGGGGTGATACTAGGAGACACCTGCGGTGTTTCGACATGTAGTGGACCACTCCCCGACGTTCCTAAACCTCTACGAAGTCTTACAAAATTTCCCCATTCCAAGGATCATCCATATGGTCCCCATGTTCAGTCCGTGAAGATGCTAAACTACAACATCGGGCATTACGACGGTACGACTGCTCCTTCAAACCCTCTCCGCAACCTTTTCGGAGAATTGATCGGCACGCGATTCATTTTCGCGACCTGCGAAACAGACGCGATCGCATTTCGGACTTTCACGTCCCCGAAAAATTCTTCAAAAACCTTCGAACTGGGTTTCAAGATAGGCTGCAGACTAGTGACTGCATATCCTCTTCACATTCGATGTGGTAGCACTTCCCACCGCTTCGCATACATCCGAACACCCAAGCCAATTCCTTTGAGGTTCGTCATAACCTCGAAACTCTATTCGTAACTTGGTGGTAGGCTTTCACCGCTGCATACGCCATCAACGAATGATCTTCGAACACTCACGCTTCCAAGATCGTCCATACGATCTTTTTCGTCCCTATCCGAAATGATGTGAAACTACACCAGTGGACTGACCGCCTAGCCATCCCACCTCGAGACAATCGCTCTGAATCTTCACAAGACTTTGCGAAGTTTTGGGCTGATCTTCGCGAGACCCTCTGCCGAGGTCATCGGATCTAGATGGGGGGTGATGCAATTGGGGACAGTACCCTGCGACGCGCTTCCTTCGAACCAGGTTCAATGTTCGATTTCGCATCGCATGTCCGAAATGACGCTAATCTAACATGTCGTCCATATCTGTGAATTACCCTGTCAATGGCTTACACCTCGAAGATCGCTATCTCACACGAACACATTGTGACTTCGCAAACCCCTTCACCCATTTTGCGAACATTTTCGGAAGATGCGCGAAGTTTTTCGAGGACTTCGCCAAGGCCTTCTGTCGACCAGAAGCGATTCGACAATACCTATCTGCGACAACACCCACAAAATCGACGGGCTCGACACATGTCACGAGGTTCGACGAACATCGCGAAATATTGCGAAGCTGATGGGTACAGCTAGAAGCCTATTTTGACCAACTTCGAGCCTATTTTCTTGTCGCTAATCTGTAGATCAGACGGTTTTTCGGGTTGGACATTCCTTTTTTTTCCCTTTAGATAACAAAAACTGGGACCTTACTCTTCAAAACTACCTTCTAATGCCAATATCGGTTCTGATCTATGGTAATGGCCTAAGCGACAAGGGCGTCGCAATCTGGACAGGGGATGATGTAAGGGGACGACTCAGTACGCTCTTATCAACTGTCCTCATCGCCCCTAAACTATTCTACGACATCTCTGGACCTTCACCGGCATTCCCCTCTCCATACCTGATCTCGACAATCATCACCAACAATGCACAAACACATACGAACACGCATAAGCATCTGCAAACATCTTCGAAGGTCCACGAACATCTACGAAGATCTGCGAACATCTCCGAAATTCTTCGGAGGTCTTCGAACAACTTCGAAGACCTTTGCACATCCACGAAACCCTTCGACTATGCTTGTGAACACTTCGCCTCCATTGCAGGTATCATGGACACCTTCCCCAGTCACGTACGACACACAAAGTATTGCAATGTATCGCGAAGTACTGCAAAGTGTCGCAAAGTGTTGCAAAGTACTGCAAAGTGTCATGAAGTACTTTGAAGTACTTCGAAGTAACTTCGTGCGACCTTTGCATGTCCACAAAAGTATCACAAAGTATTGCGAAGGGTCGCGAAGTAGCTTTGCGCATGCTTCGAGACTGCATCAAGGCCTAGGATGACTTCCCCAATACCTAGGGATCGTCCCCTTCACTCTCTGGACCTCTCTGCCCATGTTTAGTACAGTCTTTGGTTCCTTTCTGATGTTGGTGACAGCATGTGGTTATGGTAGGCTGCATTGGGATGCAGGGTCATACATTGTGGAGTATCATTGTTCTACCTTGACAGTTGCAAGTCCCATCTTATTAGCATGACTCAGCTTTGGTAGTCTAGTTAAGTAGTTCCACCTTGTAAGGTGATCCTTAGAGTATTCTCTTCGGATTTCCCTTGCAAGGTGAGTAGGATTGATGTATCCATAGTTCCTCAATCTAACTTCGGATTTCCCTTGCAAGTATCGTGCACTGTCTGCATTGATCGTAAGGTTGCCCTTACATAGACATGTTATTGCAAATTGCATTTATGAAGGAATGGTAAGCTTGCATACGTGTCTCTACATTGGGGATACAACTTATTAGAACAGCCAAAAGTAAGAGGTTACAATGAATTTTGCATATTAAATCAAGGTAGCAACTCCATAAGAAGGACAGGAGAAAATGGGCCACTATATGAACAAAGGTGTGAAACAAGTCAGACAGAGTATGGTGCAGGATTCTATAACTATACCCAGGAAACATGCAACTGAGAATGTGAATGTGTGTGCCATCATCATACAGCATTTTGTGTTTGTAATGGAACTGGTCCACAAAGAAGCCATGGAAGACATCAAGACACAGCTGGGCTGCAGGCACATTGTGCCTATGAGAAGTGAAGACAAGGCTGTCAAGAGCCCCCAAAGTACAATTGAAACAATAAGTTGCAACAGGATTGACAACTTTCACTATCTCAAGTGATAGACACTGGAAATGGGAGGTTTGAGCTGGCCTGAATAAAGTACAGGGAAGCTGTCACATACCTGATGAATCATTGGTGACAATTCAATCAATAAAGCAATCACAGAGGCAGTAGGCATGCTAAGAAATTGTAATGTATTTGAAAAGCAGAATCAAGGGACCTTTAAGTGGACCAACTCACCTGTGCCCTGAGCAGTCCAGACCATCAGTGCAGAGAGCTGAGGACCATTGACATACATAGGCAGTTATCAAACAAAATAGTAAGATGATTATGATTGAAACTGTGGGCAAGCTGGTGAGCAAGTTGAACATCAATGTAGGAGAGACATCAGATTGGACAGGATGGCATAAACTGGAACCAGACTCGGATCTTGAATCTGAGGAGATAACAGTCTGATCAATATTTTTATCCCATGGAATTGCTTTGCCTATATGCATTAGATTGAGGCACATTTGGCTGAAAGATGTTACCAGGGAACCACCATATAAGGTTGACAAGGCACAATACAATGATGCTGCTGAATCTCTTTGTTCAAGCTGGCTTCTTCAATTACACTCCACAACAATAGTAAGACACATAGCTTACCTGGGTGATACCAATGACTGGATGTACTATACATATTGACATTCCTCATAAGGTTCATAATGTGCTCAGCACCAATTACAAGACAGAGCCCATCACTGAGTGCATCATTAGTTCTTCAATGTCAAATCACCTTGATTCTCTATGAATGGACATTCTCTGCTTTGATATAGAGTCCTCTGTTCTGAGACAGGTTCCATTTGATCTGGGACAAAAGGAGGTTCAAAACGGCACCTTAGTTTTATCTCTTTGTAGTTTGGGTGATGGTTGCAACCGGTTGCGGTTGCCGGTTGCCCATTTTGGGGTTGAAAAACCGGACCGAACTGGACCTTAAAACACTACTTCCATTGAGGCACCAACCATTCAGCCAGCACCTTTGCCATCCCCTCAGGCATTGTCAATGCCCTCTCAATGCCTGGGCCCTCCATCCACACTATCATCCACATTGTCATCTGATTCTGAAATCCTTGACAAGGCAATTGGGATTGTCACTGCTGATAAGGATTTCTTATCTGAGGACAACTTACTTGCTGCTTCACTCGTCTTCTCTAACACTTCAAATGGCATAGTCCACATTGCATGAACCTTTATCACTCTCAGCGACAAGCAAGCAGTGTGACATCGATTTCTTATGTGTCAACTTGAAGACGCGGGTCTTTGTACAGGAAAAGGGAAGGGCAAGGCTACCATGAATGATGATGATGATTTTTCGATGTCATACTAGTCCACCGTGTATGTATGTATTTTCATATTGTTATGGCCAGCCCTTGTATATGTTTACTGTGTCGAGTACCTAATCATTTGCATTTGCCATTTTGTGTTTTCGCCATGCTCGTGTAGTATTTATATGTCTTGTATCTCTCATTGCAATGTTATTTTCAGGATGCCATTTAATTGTTGAGTATACTATTCTGCACTAGAGAGAGAATTGCTATCATCTGTGGTATACTGTAAGTAGCTCTCCCACATCTCGTTAGCAATATTCATCCTACATAAGTTTATGTCTGAGTATCCTTCATCATCATCATCTGCAATAAAACCACCATCATGATCACTATTGACATCTGAGGGAAAGGGCTTGTAAGCTGCCTGATATGAATCTGTGGGTATTTTGCCTTCATCCTGGTCAATTTCTTGAATAAAGTTCTGAAGAGCACACAGAGCAGCAGGGATGTGAGGTTGGAAGTCAAGGGGATAACAAGGAGGAAGAAGGAGAATACGGAAGCATTGTTTGAGAACCCCAAAGATATGTTCAATCACATTACATGCCTGAGCATGACGAAGATTGAACAACTCCTTTGCATTTACCGGGCTATGATAATAAGTGAAATAATAAATACTTATATCTGACAAGCATGTACTGAACACCTGCAGCTCCCCACTCCTGTAGATGATACCAAACTCCATGAAATAGAACAAGAAGTTCTGAGCAGTGTGAAAAACCTGCATCTGCAAGATAAAAGAATCCTGCTGGCACCAAAAACCCCTTTGCTAAGGCATCAGCCCAGACCTGTGCATCAGTTGCTGAGCCTTCCCAGCCTGTGAGAATATATGTGAAGAGCATGTAAAAATTGCATATGAAAAGACAGTTCTGTGAAAGAAAGCCTTTCCGATTCTGATAAAGACTTTGAAGAGCAGCAGGTGGAGAGAGGTGAATGTGGCTACCATCAATGGCTCTGAGACATCCTCGAAAGAAAGGCCATAGCTTGCCATTATCACAGATATGAGAAGGAACAGGATCATTGGGCATTGAAAGTCGAACATATTGGCTGTAAAAGGGTTGAGATGAAAAGATAATGGTCATCTTCCGAAAGTACCTGTTATCTAAATGTTAGATTGCTAATGATCACAATCGCAACATGAAATACTCAATTGGAGATGGTCCCATTTGCTTGTTGAAATCGCTCTCCAACATGATGTATCATCAGACCAGTGGCAGATATGTAGAGAAATATGGCAAGCTGTTCCTCAAGTGTCACATATCTGGTATCCCCATGGCCTATCAATTGTAGTGCTTCAACCAGAGCATAGAAAACCTCTTTGTGCACTCCAAATTCAGTACAAATGTGCTCAGGATGACCATTCAGTAACTCTTGTACCCAAGCATAACCTGAAAGGATTGAAGTGTTCAAAGTTGTCATGTTTGTTTGTCTGCAACTGTACCCTATCTTTTGACAACCACCAAATGGAAGTATTTATAGTAACAAATGGCCTGGATCAGGGAGATTCACACTCAGGAATCTCCTACCTCATATACAATGCTGGCCTACTAAAAAATCCAGACCCCAAGGCAGAGGAGCAGATCCTACTATTTGTCGACGATGCAGCAGTTGTGGTCACAGGTAAGGACTTCACAGAAACACATGAGAAGCTCCACAGTATAATAAACCGCACAAATGGTATTTTTGAATGGGCCAAACTACGCAACTGTGAATTTGGAGTAGAAAAATTCCAGCCTCTCAACATCACAAGAAAACTAGTACCAAACCCAATAAACCCAAGGAAGAAGATCCCAACACCACAAAGAACACTACTTCTAGGCAATCAATGTATGCCATCAAAAGAAACAGCAAGATTCCTGGGCATAATTGTTGACAATGAATTAAACTGGAAGGGGCAATGTGCAGCCACCCTAGCAAAGGGGCAGGACTGGGTAATCCACTTTAGCAGAATTGCCCGAGCATCCAGAGGAGCACACACTAAGTATCTCCAACAACTATACCTATTCATCACAGTCCCACAAATGCTATATGCCACTGATGTTTTCTTAACACCCCAGCAAAACATAGGCAAGAAAACCAGGGATGGAAAAGCCAAACAAGCTGTGCTGAAGAAACTCGCCTTGGTACAATGATGAGCAGCAATCACAATCACTGGAGCCATGACAACCACAGCCACAGACATAGTGGAAGTCATGGCAGGACTGATGCCATTCCCTTTACTAGTGAACAAGTACCATCATTGCGCTGTGGTACACCTGGTGACACTACCACCTGCACACCCACTACACAAACCAGTCAAAAACGTGGCAAATAAGCTAGTCAAATGACACCCTACCCCACTACATGACCTCATGCACAGATACAACATCCAGCCACAGAATGTCAAAACAGTAAAAGCAGTAAGATATGATACCTGGAATAATGATGGAAATCATTGCAGATGTTGATAAAGCAATAGAAGAGATAGCACAGGAGAACCCAGACGTCAATGTATTCACTGATGGATCAGGAATGGAGGGAAAGATACATGCCAGGGCTGTAATTTACCCTCCCCCATCTATTCCAGTCGGACTCCCAGGAATCTGGTTTGTCCGGTCATAATCCGGTCGGACTAGTCGGACTCCCAGGAATCCAGTTTGTCCAGTCATAATCCAGTCGGACTAACCGGATTCTGACCAGACAAACCGGATTCTGGTTATTCCGACTTCATTATTCCAGTGGGACTCCAGGTAGCTGAACTTAGAGTTTAATGGAGAATCAAATTTCGAGTCCTAAGTTCTCAAAGTGCCTACAAAATAAAGTTGTGCAAAGCAGGGATTGAACTCACAGCCTCACCATGAAATGATCACATGACAAACCAAACAAGTGTGCTCAAAGCCACAGGGGAATTATTTGTTACTAATAGAAGGTTTATTTATGACAATAACTCTGATTTTTTTTGAAGTAATTCAGATCAAAGTTATTTAATTTACCACATCCCTCACATTCAACACTAGGGAGTGGGGATGATGTGATTAAATACATAAACAAAAAATCCTCCCTCTCGCATCTTGCGAGAGGGAGGGTTATTTATATACATAAAAAGCTAACCCCTCGCGTTCGGCGCGAGGGGGGGAGGTAAAAACATAAAGCAAAAAAACCCTCCCCCACGCAAAATGGGGGAGGGGGTAGGCACAATACTACTAAATAATTAAAAATATAAATAAACCCTCCCTGCATGAAATGCGGGGGAGGGGGAGGGAACGCGGCCCCGCTGTCCTTGGTGCGTCTCCTGGGTTCGCCGTCCTGGGTGTGTTTTCTTTGGTGCGTTGTCCTGGTGGTGCCGTTCTGGGTGCGTCTTCTTTGGTGCGTCTTCTTTGGTGCGTTGTCCTGGGCGGTGCTCGGTCCTAGGCACGTCGGTCCCACTGCTGTCATCCCTGGTCGTGGTCGTGGTCATCTTTGTCTCCTGCCTGTTTTCCTCGTCGTACGGTGTCCCCCCCTCGTGTTCCTTGCTGTCCTCCCCATTTCCTGCGTCGTGGCCATCCCTGTTGTCCTCCCCGTTGTTGCCCTTGGTGCCCATCATTCCCCCCGCTGTCGTTGTTCCCCCTGGCGTCGTTGTTCCCCTCCTGGTCCTGGTCCTGGTACTCGTTGTTGTTGTTGTTGTTGTTGTCCTCCTGGTCTTGGTCCTGGTCTTGGTACTCGTTGTTGTCATTGTCGTTGTTGTTGTCGTCCTGCTGGTCCTGGTCCTGGTCTTGGTGCTCGTCGTCGTCGCTGTCCTCCTCCTGGTCCTGGTTGTGGTCTTGGTGCTCATCGTCCCTTGTTTGTTGTTGCCCTGGCCCTCCCCGTTGTTCTCCTGGCGTTGTCCCCCATTTCGTTGTCACCAGCGTTGTTCCACCCATCTTCCACCCCACGAGCAGTTGCTCATGGGGCTGGAGGTGGGTGGTGTGACGTGTGGGTGGTGCTGGTGTTGGCGTCGGTGCTGGCATTGTCGTTGGGTCATCGCGGTCCTGGGGCCGTTCCTCGTCGTGGCCCTGGTGCTCGTTCCTCATCGT
>QMFE01006455.1:0-11538 GCA_003314665.1 Tricholoma sp. MG77 | reverse complement strand
GCAGGTTACGGGTATGGGTAGGCACAGGTACAAGTATGGGTCATGATTTACATGACCCATAACCCGTGCCTACCCCTCACCAAGAGGGAGGACAATCTAAAATATATAACTAGTAAATTATATGTATAACTATATATCTAATTATTAACAAATAAAAATTGGGGCAAGCCCATCTTAGAAGGGAAATGGGAGGCTTATATACCCCCAGCCTGTGCACTGACCATTTGGTCTTGTGTGCACGTTGCATCTTTGTTGATTGTTGACATGTTACTTACCTACCTTTGTACTTACTTTGTCACAGTATCATCAACAATGCTCCCTCCCTCATCCACCTATCACCACCATCACCCGCTCCTTCAACCCCCACCCACTCCCATGCCCCTCAACATGCCAAACACAGCCATGGCCAACAGACAGAAAACGGGCCCAAATGCCATACATTGGTGTTTGGGCCCCAGGTAAGTTTTTGCCTTTCTTTTCCTTCTTTTTACTAATTACTTCAATTTCATTTTTAGGTTATAATCATCTTGTAACAATGGGCCCAACCCCACTACCCCACCACTGCAAGCCCCTGCTTGCAGGGTGATGACCAACTGGCGACAACAGGGACAAATAGGGGATGAAAGCCAACAAATGATGGTGACAATGATGGTGCAACAGACGACCCAGATACCAGCACCAATGCCCAACAATGAGGAACAGCAAATGATGGTGAACGAACGAGGAGGGGTCAACCCAACACACCAGCACCAGCAGTCCAATGATGAGGGACAATGGGAATGGGACAGGGAGGGTGACAATGACGATGAGGGAATGGGGATGACAAGACCCATGTGGGAATTGAACTTGCTCAGGGAACAACAGCAGAAAAAGGGCCCAGGTATGTTTTTTTTTCTTTGTCTTTTCATTTTATTGTTACTGACTAAAGTTTTTGGTGTTAATTAATGACCATGACAATGGCCGCTACCACCACCACCAGCATGACAGCATCCCAAACCACTGCTGTGAGCCTCTGCTCGTGGGGTGGAAATGGGGAGCAATGGGGATAGGAATGACAGGAGAGGGAGCAGGGCACGACAATGACAACAATGATGGGGCCAGGACAAGAACAAAGAAGATGAAGAAGAGGAGGACAACCACAATGAAGAAGAGGATGACAATGAAAATGATGGCCAATGACAACAGGACAGTGAGGGGGACAACCACCAGGCAATGCAAGACAATGAGGATGACCCAGTACCCACCACTGCATGGTGATGGCCACCATCACCACAGCACCCCCAACCACCACCGCAAGCAACTGCTTGCAGGGTGGAAACAGGGAGTGATTAGGCAGGGACAATGACAATGATGACAAAGGGGCAGGGGCAGGCAACAGAGGTGGTGGTGGATGACGAGCAAAGGCCCAAGAGATGTTGATGTTTCTTGGGCTGTAAGTTTATTATTTTTCTTGTCTCCTCTTTTTTATTCATACTAACTAATGTTACCTGCATGAAGTCATGACCACCACCCCCCTCTCAGTTGCAAACATGAGGTGGGGGTATAATTAAAATAGTTAGTTTGATTTGTATAATTTATATACTTGGAGGGTTACGAGACCTGTGCAGGAATCGACACCCGCTGGGTGTCAACCCATGGGTCAATGGGTTAATCCCCATGCAGGTATGGGTATGGGTGGAGCTCTGGGTACCTGTGGGAGTACCCATGCCATTGCCTAATTACAGGGAGTGTAAAGACACTGCTGAGCTTATGTAATATCTGAATTTGTACATCATTGTTGTCATCACTGTAGTTCCTCAATTATTAGGTGTCATAGTAGTCAATGCATGGCTCATTGTTTATTCTAGCAATATTTTGTTGTGTACATGAAATTGTAATTGTATGAAGTATATAGAATATCTTAGCATGGTTTTGGCAGCACTGGCTGCAATAGCCAGGGACACCCAAGATCCCCCTGCTTTGCCTGCAGCAGCTTGGGGGGAACTGTATTCAGCACTGTATGCACCTGTTGACTTTCGCTAATATCTTTTCCTGTCCAGTGATGTGACTTAACCACCATGGTGCACTTCTACTTGCTCAACTTGCATGTTGGGCTCCCTCATAACTGGACTAGGTAAGTCCAACAGTTACATCAGTGACTTGGGCTGTATGGAACGACTCATCCAATGGTGCATTTGAGCTGTTTAGATCAGCAGAAACAGTCAGTTGAAGGGACTGTGGGCAATGACTTGGCTGAGCTGCCATACACAGTATGGAGTGGCTGGACCACTTCTCTGGCATGGTACATGTAATAGATGTATAATAGAATCATACCATTTGTACACCTCATGATAAATGTTTCAGCCAAGATTAAAGCATACACATATAGGTTCGGGAAAACCCTATCAGATAAGCAGCTCAGCCAAACTCAGGAGCTGCCCTGGAGTTAAACAGACTGGCCAAGCATATAAATTATAGAACAGTCAGACCAGCAGCTGTACTTATTAGCCACACTTTTTGGGCCAAGCCTGTAAGGGGACAACCCCCAGGTATATATAATTCCCTACCTATTGTTTATACTTCCATTTCATTCCTTTCTATCCTACTCTATTCCCCTTATTTGGTATTGTTTACCTACAGCCCTATTATGGGCAACTGGTAGTAGTAGAGATACCTTAATCCAACATCTAAAATTTACCCCAGTATTACTGCTTTATAGCCTTGACAGTCTGTCATTACATAGTCTTTATAAACTCCCTGTGCCCTTGTGGCCCCTGGTGCCTTTGTGCCCTCTGTGTTTCCTCTTCTTCTGGGTCTTGCCCTTACAAAGCCTACACATTGTTAGCCACACATCATACACAATGGTCTAACCAGGTGCTGTATTTATTAGCCACACCTCATACAGAACAGTCCAACTGGGTGCTGTAATTATTACCCACACCTCATATACAACAGTCGGGCCAAGCCTGCACATTGTTAGCCACAGATCATCCACAACAGTCCAACCAGGTGATGTAGCTATTAGCCACACCTCATAAACAACAGTTGGGCCAAGGCTATGCATTGTTAACCGCAGACCATACACTACAGTCTGACCAGGTGCCGTAATTATTAGCCACACCTCATAAACAACAGTGGGGCTGAGCCTATCAGTGTTAGCCACAGATCATATACAATAGTTCAACTGGGTGTTGTAATTATTAGCCACAACTCATATACAACAATTGGGCCAGGCCTGCACATTGTTAGCCAAAGATCATACACAACAGTCCAACCAGGTGCTGTAATTATTAGCCACACCTCATATACAACAGGCCAGCTGAGCCTACCCATTGTTAGCCAGTCTGGCCAAGTGCTGTACTTAATAGCCACACCTCAGACACAACAGTCAGGTTCATGGCAAAGTGCTAGTAGATATACTAACTGTTGAAGTTGATTAGCTATCATTAAAAACTCCAGCTGCATTTTTGACTTCATGCTTAAGTACCAGCAGATATCCCAACTGCAAGTTGAAGCTTATTAATTGCTATTAAAATCTCTGGCCACATCTTTTGACTTCATTGCTTAGTACTAGTAGATATACTAACTGTTGAAGTGGATTAGCTGCTATTAAAAATTCTGGCTGCATTTTTTGACTTCATGGCTCAGTACTAGTAGATCTACTAACTGTAGAAGCTCATTAGCTACAATTAAAAACTCAGGCTGCATTTTTTGAATTACTCACTGGTGAACAATTGGTGAAGCTGATTGGCTACTATTAAAAACTTTGGCTGCATTTTTTGAATTCATGGGTCAGTACTAGTCAATAAACTAACCATTGAAGCTGATTAGCTGCTATTAAAAACTCTGGCCCCATTTTTTGACTTGATGGCTCAGTATTAGTAGATATTCTAACTCTTGAAGCTGATTAGCTACTATTACCAACTCTTGACTTCACGGCTAGTCCTAGTGGAACACTAACTGTTAAAGCTTATTACCTACACATAAAAACTCTGGCTGCATTTTCTGACTTTGTGTCTAAGTACAAGTAGATATACTAACCATTGAAGCTCATTATCTATGCTATTAAGCCATTAGGCAGGTCCCTGGCTTGGCAGTGAGGCCAAAGAATCAGAAGTGTGTTCAAGAGGCAGAGCCTTCCAGCAGCAATGATGAAGCCATCAAGATTATCCTTGCACAACATGCAGTGCGTTGCAAGAAAGAACAGGAGTGGGAATAAGAACAAGAATCTGTGTATATCAATGATTCAACAGATGTATGTTTCTCTTTTCCTTTTTTCCCTATTCTCACTCGCTTGGCAGCTCAATGATCATTCAACACCCCCTCTCATGGAGCATACATCAGATGTAGACACTTTGGGCAATGACAATGGTTCCAACAGTCACAGGGAGAATTTGCGAACTGGAGGGGCAAAACGCAACTCCTCTGCAAGTGCTTCCTCTGGCAAAAACTCAAGCTCAAATTGTATCTCTGCCCCCAGCCATCCATCGTTGAGCAGCAACAAGGCTCAATCTGGCTACATTCTCAGTGATAAGGGCTCATCTGGTAATCAACGCTCACAGGAATGTGGAGCTGACTTGGATATCACCCACTTGGATGATACACTCAACTCCCTACTGCCTTGCAGGTAGTGTTTCAAGGTCCAGTCTACAGGACTGAAAATGGCCATAGGACCAAACTGGACCAAACCTCAGTCCAGTCTTTTTTTTGGATGTGGTTGTCCACATTTGGGGTTGGTACAGTTGCCTCATTTCAAAAATATTTGAAAACCATTCAAAGACCAGTTGCAATCAGTTGCAACTGGTCTTTTCATGGCAGTATATACTTGCAAAAAAGTATCTACATTACAAAAAAATACAACTAATATATACTATTTATACTATTTATACTAAATATGCTGTATATGAACAGGCCATGGGACAAGCCAGGGGGGTAAAAGCACTCATTTCATGAATGCTATATACCCCATGGCAGCACACAGACCATTTGGTTGTGCTTGTGCCCCAAAAAAAAGAAAGTGGCACCACTTGCCAAACAATTCCTATGGCCACCAATATCCAGCAACACCGCTTCCTCTCTACCACCCCTCTCCATCTCCTCTCACCACCAATAGCACCCACACCACCTACCTCAGAAGCACTGTACCTCAACCAAATGATTGCAAGTGGGCCCAGGTATGTTTTTTGTTGTTCATTTCTTTTTTTCTGCTAACAATGTATTTTCTTTTTTTTAGTTTCTTGCATGCTGAGCCCTGCCCCCTGCCCCTCCCAACACCAGCCAACAGGACAATGACAATGTGGGAAAGTGAGCCCAAATGACACTAGTTGTCATTTGGGCTGTATGGTATGTTTTTTATGCTTGATTTCTTATGTCTACAAACTAATTAACTGTTTTTTCTTCTTTTTAGGTTCTTGCTTGTTTATAACAACACCTACCCATGCCCTATGCCACTGCTGTGAGCCTCTGCTCACAGGGCCGCAACAGGTTCTATTCTGGACAACGATGCTTGCACAGCACACAGCACCACCACCCCACCTGCGAGCCACTGCTCATAGGGGGCAATGGAGGTGTTGACAACAAAGGCACCACATCAACCCAGCCCCAGTGGGATGACAAATGACAACACACACAGGGAGGGGCCAATGAACAACAGGGAGAACACCACAAACAATGGCAAAACAGGGAGGATGGTGACAAATGTCAGGGATGGGATGACACACAACAACACAGGGATGGCAATGACAATGTGGGGACAACAACGTGAGGATGATGCACAACAATGCAGGGATGGCAATGCGAGGGCAACAAATGACAATGCAGGGACAGCAATGTGAGGCCAACATACAACAACACAGGGATGACAATGAATATTGGGGGACAACATATGATGCCCACTCTCACAACAAATGCAGGACAGTGGGGTCATTTCTTTTTTCTTTCTATTAGCAACTCCCCCACTGCTGCAAGCACCTGCTTGCAGGGTGATGTAATTAAAGTTTCATTCAGTATGTAATAAAATTTAATTAGACTGTAAAAATGGTAGTAAAAACCAGTTGAAACTGGTCTTTTGGGGCAACTGAACCAAATAGGACTGGCCCTATTCAGTTCAGTTGCAGTCCTCCAAGTATGGGCAACGGTTTGGACCAGTTGCAGTCCATGGTTGCCCCCTTGGGGGGTTGAAAAACTGGACTGAACTGGACCTTGGCCAAGGGAAGAAAAATGTCATAAAGGTGTCATCTTCCTTGCTTGCTCATGGCATTCACAGATGCCATTTTTTTTACAGCTGGTTTCCCCTCTGATAGCTGTACCTTGTCTCCTGCTTTGCTTTTTTAACATGGATCTCTCTGTTGTGACTTGAGACTATTTGCTGCTGGTTTCACTTGGACACTCTGGATTCATTGGTTTTGCTATGCTTGTGCTTTGGACTGTTTTTGCTTCATGGTATACTGCTGTAATTAGAATTCGTGCTATTACATTGGTACATGCAATTGATATGTTTTGTGAACTTTTATACATTGAATATGCTCAGAAGTCCCCTAGAGAATCTATTGCCTGGTGTTGCATATACAATAGTGGGCCAGGTATAGTGTTGCCACTGGCTCAGCCGAGGTTTTTCAGTAAATTGGCTATAGCATGCCAAATAATTTTTCTAAAATCACCAGAATATTTGACCATATGGACAAGCCCATAAGCTGAGGGGTCTTCTGCCAACATTAGTTGATACAATCACCTGTTCCTGACTTATTTGATTGGCTTTGCCAAGCTGAGCCATCAAGCCAAAAATTTGTTTATTGAATAACTCTGGGAAAAGAGATCTGATTAACTAATCATGGCAGAGGACAGCTTATTGACTCATCCATCTGGTCAAATATTCCGGTGATTTTAGAAATTTTATATGGCATGCTATAGCCAATTTATTGAAAAACCTCAGCTGAGCCAGTGGCAACACTAGCCAGGTATGACCTCCTTAGCCATGTATGCTGACATGAGTATGTTTGCTGAAGATGTCTTTTGCATTCATACAAGATTGTCATACAAGAGCTGAGATCTATATTTGCTCATGCCTTTTGAGTCACCTGACTGCTAGACCTTACAGGGTAGGTACACCAATCCATGGCTATGTCCCTGGGTCCAGGTGATCACCAGGTGACCTGCTGGTGACTATCACGTGCCTCAAATTTGGCATGCCCAGACATGTCTTGGGCAACACTGGTTATGTCACCAGTGCAAGGGTTTTGGTCTGTTCGAACACCTCGTTCGACAACCTTTCGATCACTTTGATCAAAAGGAACAAAGTGATCGGACACATCCAATCAACACAAACAAACAGATCAAACAGAACAACAGACTGTCATTCAAATATTGTTTGTTTGAAGATTTTGTGATCAAACAGAACAGCAAGAATGGAGATTTTATGTAGTCCATGTACTCTTACAGATGAAATTACACTGAAAAAATTCTACATGGGTGATCCTACAGATAGATATGACTACTTTACATGAGACTGGATTTTTTCTACCATGGAGAGCAGCTCTACTGGGTTGAGGAGACCTGCATTCGGTCTCTTTGATTGAACAACACGTCGTTTGGCTGCCCCAAACATGGTGCCACATCTGCCATCAGTGCCAAACAGCTGCTCATTCTGCAGGCCTGAAACCTTTCCTGTTTTGGCTGGTAACCCTCATACATGCCATGTATTGGGCTGGTGACACTTCTTTTGCTAGCCAGAGGTCACCAGTGAGGTAACTAGCGCCAGCCAGTAACCTGGGATACACTCTATGCACAACTATTTATGAGACAGTCTTTTTTTATGATGCCTTGAATCAACACTTGAATTGCCCAAATTTTTGAATTGTCAAATCACCTCTGGAGGCAATTTGACATTTTGAATCACAATTCACTGAGACGATTCATCCCTTACTTTAGTATTTCAAATAACTGTTTACTACTTTGTAATATGTAATCACTAACATGAGGAATCACACTGCTGTTTGCCCACCATTGACTCGACATACATACCAGCCAAGTCTATAGCTAAAGACACTGCAGGGCAAAGAAGCCTCCTGTCTGCACTCAAACCAAATTATTCAAAGCCAAAGCAGATACTTCTACCTCTGCTGAACCTGAATCCCATAAAAAGACTAAGAAAGAAACAAAAGAAAAAGGCTGTAGCTCAAGATTAAGAGGAGTTGGATGCAGGTGGAGAGAGGATGGTCCAAAGGTTGGAAGCAGGCAGCTGAATCAACTGGTGAATCCTGGGTGAATCACTATCTAGAAGTTGGTGGTCAGAGTGACACAGCAATCCATAGACAATTCAACAGTGATTCACTCGAATGAATCAGACCTGAATCGCTGTTGAATCGCCGTGGCTCTGATGCATACAACTCCATTTGGTCCTGTTTGGCTTGTACAGCTTCAAGATGCACAAGGGCTGCCTTGACCTTGACTAACTCGTCCGTGATGCTCTTTGTTTGCTTGGTCAGCTTCTGAAAGTGTTCAAGATACAATAACATTTTGATAACCTTGCTGTAATGTCGATCATGTTATCTTTGACCCTGCACGAGTTTGGGAGAATGGGTGGTGATGACAGACAGTTCTCGTTGAGGAAAATAGTGACAGTTTCAGTAGCCATCAGAGTAAGTTGAAGGTAAGAAAGTATTGGAAGAACAATGAGTAAAGGGGTTCCTGTCTGAGTCGGAACACCCCTTATTGTACTGTAGTCCTCTGCTTCTCTCTTCGTCAGACGGAATGCCAGTGCTCTGGATGGAGTCCTCAGTCAAAACAGGATGAGAGAATTGCGAAAGCATCCATTATGGTCAAGGCAAGGGCCCTGGGCGTGACATGAGAGCAACTGGGGTGATTGGGATGAATCCAGATGAAGAGAGTGAATAAGCTGCAGGACTCTGTCGACTCCAACTTGCTTTTATACTGTTCCAAATGGCAAGCCCTCATTGTTTAGGCAGTGATGGAACCCCAAGCCTCAAGGCTTGAAGTCAGGTTGGGTCATGTCAAAATGCTCAGTGATGAATTTCAAAGAATAAAGAAAGTCGATGAGTGCACTCTGCAAAGTTGGCAGCATCACCTCCAAACAAGGGGGTGTTGGAACGTGAATCCCACACATCACATTGGAGACATACAGTCTCATGCAGACAGTGCACGAGTCCACTAACAGGAGGGAGATGCCCTAATGCAAGGGTGAAGCACACTCTATAGCAATGGTAGGCTAAGACAAACAGTCTGTTTCTACATGGATATCAACATGGAATCACACGATCATACATGATCATGTGACTGTGTCTACTGTGTGCACACCTGGGTGCACAGTTACATGTGGACCCCCTCCAAATAGCAATGCCCTCATTGCAATCTCAACTCTAAATGAAAGAACAAAGAAAATAATGTCTAAAATATCTCATGATAGTATATGCAACAAATAAAATTATAAAGTCAAAAATAAAAAAACTCAGCATGGTGGTGTCCATCCTAAAGCATGGAGAGCCTGACTCAAATTGGCAACACGGGGGTCTTGATCCCAGTTGAGTACTGGAACTGGAGGTGCATGTGCAGGAGTTCTGAAGGGAACAGTGATGATGGGTTTGCCAGGGCCTATACCAGAGGGATGACATCGGGTAATAAGGGGCTGAGAGTGAAATGGATGAACATAAAATAGTGGAAAAAATTGTTGCAAGGGTATGAGGGGGTGGGGTGGAGCTTGTCATTGTCGAGTCCGTTGCCACAGGGTCCCAAATGGCTGCAGACAGCTCGTTCGCAGACCGGAGAGGTCTCACGGCTGCATGCTAGGGGCAGTGGGTAACAATGCGGCATCGTCAGCCCAGTCGAAACGCAGGGCTGCAGAGAGTGGACAAGGGATAGGCAGTGAACAGGGGGTGTCGACAGGTGTCAACAGCGTCGTTAGTGATGTAGCAGGGGTGTAGGGGCAGCGAAACAGCACATTTCTGGGGCACCTGGGGCAGGTTCCAGGGGTGTTCTGCTGGGTCTAGGTGCATGCTCTGTCGTTTTTTGGCTGCAGCTCATGGTCTAGAATGGGGCAGAGCAGGGGATATGGCCATCTTTGACAGACGTGTTGATGGTGACATGGCAGATCTGGTGGACGCGTGAGGCATCATAGCAGGCTCGTGGTGCATAATGGGGGCAGGGGGGTCAAGCAGGGGGAAACTGGGTGGTATAGGAGGCTTCCTGGGCCGTCATTTGGAGTTCCTGGGGGAGTAGGATCATTCTGTTGAGCAGACAACGCGTTCTGATGAACATGCCTTCTTGTAGTCGCATTGCTCCATTTGCTGGGTGACGGACTGTCTTGCAACATTTGTTATGACTCTGTTAGTCACCTCCTGGGTGCTCGCCACAGCCCAGGTCATTGTTCCAGAGGTGGTTGCAGCAGGGGTGGGCACCGTTGTTGACAATGACATGGCAGTGGCAGTGGGTGGCTCAGGGGGCGAGACGAGGGGCTAGGAACGTTGCTGTGGGGCTGTAGGTCAACTCGGTGGTGTGTGCCATCGGTTTTGAGGTGTTTGGGGCTGGTTTGGAGCAGGGGAAGGGGTGGTGGTGGTGGTTAATGACAATGATGTCATTGATGTAGTTGATGTGGGCTGTGCGGGTGTCATCAGCAGTGACATGGCAGATGGCATGGCAGGCAGGGGAATGGAAATGGGGTCTGAGGAGCAAGCTGGGGGCTGTCGTTGGCCTGCATGGCCATCTCGCAGGTGCTGGGGGGTTCAGTGGACATACCCGCATCATTCAGTAGACATGGCGGTTCATCATTTCATGCCATTTGCATAATGGAGTCGGCAATGGAGGTGGAGGTGGTTTGGGTACCTGAGTCCATCATCGCGCATGTCGTTGGCTCCATTTGTACATCCTTGTCGACCCAGATCCATGTCCATGGCTCGATGCACCTCCCTTGGCCGTGTTTCGTCTCCCATACCTCTTGTTCCATTGTTTTCCCTTTCTCTTCACCTTCTTTCAGTCCTCTCTCATATTCTTCTCTATCTCCCAATGATTTCCCTGCCTCGAGCTGTGTGTATTGGGTCTCTTCTAGCATCAGCCAATAGTAGTCCTGTGCTTGTCCAAACCCTTCTTCACAGCCTCGCATGATCTCCTCGTAGATCTCGTTCCATTCTGTTGCATGCCCCAAATGCACATTTCTGGTGATAGTTTCACTAGCGTCCACTTGCTGTTGAGCATGGTAGCGAATTTCAGGTTGAAAGGGATGGGCCGTGATGCTGGTGGTGGTGGTGGTGGTGCTGTTTTTGCAGCCTGGTTTCTCTTTGCCATGCTGATAGGGTCTCAGATAACAGTAGACAGTAGATAGATAGCAAGGCAAAAGACAGGAAACAGAGAACAGAGGACTGAATACTGAAAGTAAAAGACTGAGAGGCTGGAATGAGGCAAACTGAGTGTGTAGAGTTGAATCTGCCTGTTGTCACCAGATGGAGACATACAGTCTCATGCAGACAGTGCACAAGTCCGCTAACAGGAGGGAGATGCCCTAACGCAAGGGTGAAGCATACTCTATAGCAATGGTAGGCTAAGACAAACAGT
>QMFE01006429.1:0-14993 GCA_003314665.1 Tricholoma sp. MG77 | reverse complement strand
GGAATGTCCTTCGTTGAGCGACTCAGGGCCTAGAACTGAGTCGCCCTTTGGAAGGAAGCGCTCTGGTTTGAATTCAAAAGGTTCGGGGTAAGTCAATTCGTTGTGGTGGATACTCCAGACATTCACGAAAATGGTAGTGCCGGCTGCAATGTGATATCCCTTGTACTCATCGTCCTTCATGGTCTGTCTTGGTCCACCGAGAGGCGCGACGGGCATCCACCTAAACACCTCTTTCGTGAGCGCGATGCAGTAGGGTAACTGGTTGAGATGCCGGAATCCGGGGGCAGTGTCTGCTTGAGCACCGAGGACGGAATCGATTTCGGCCTGCGCTTTCTTCATGACGTCGGGATACAGCATCATTGCTTCAAGGAACCAGAGGACTGAACCAGCAGTGTTATCAGTGCCTGCTTCAAAGGCGGAACCAGCAACTGTGAAGGGAGAGGTAAGATGCACCATAGAATAGGCAGCAAATTGTCGGGAAGATTTACCGAATGCCATGGAAATTTCATCGAGTCCTAGCTTCCCGATGTCTTCCCAGAGACGGGCTGCAAAGCATTCAAGATCGGCGCCATTATCCATGGCAGTCTTAACATCCCTAAGGAGGCGAGTGTAGAACTATGTGGCATCAGTAAGCATGTGACTTTTTTGTTATCGATCAGCCGCTTACTTCGCGATCTTCCTTATATTTCCTCATAGCTTCGACTCGCCACGGTGCCAACCAATTCGGAAAATAGTCCAGAACCGGGAATGTATCGACCAGATTTCGGGCCGGCTGAATGTCTTGAATGAATGTCTCCAAGATATGTAGCACGGTTTTCAGATCCTTCCCATCAGTACTGAACGTTTTTCCATACACGAGGGTCATGAGAGTCTCAGAAGTGAACCACTTTACATTGGTGTAAGCCTTGGATGGATTTTCGAGGATGTCGAAGAGAAGTTTTGTGCTGCCATGTTCCTGTATTTGTTCATACCCGCCGACGACTTGAAAACAGGTTGACAATTTGGACGATTGCAATATGCTTAGATACTACTTACCTTTAGCGTTCAACATCTGAATGATGGCAGCACGTTGTTTCTTCATCTCCATTCCATAGGGTAACATGCCTAGACGCTACGGAGATGAGTTGGAATATCGACTCGGATAGCCAATGGAGTAAACCATCGAAGGTGTACCTTGTTATCTGAGCGGTATTTTGCACTATATATGGGTTGTGGGCGGGATGAGTAGTTTGCAGAGCGTTTGACAAGCTAAAACAATGTAATTCGCGTCAGAACAGATAATGGCAGAGATAAATTTAACATGCTAATTCATCAACGTCTTCAATGCTGTCAAGCACGACAATTTCAGTTCCAGCGATCGTAAGCCTGACGATGTGGCCATATTTCTGGCTCAGAGACTTGAAATAGAGCCAGGTTTTTTCAGTTGGGATCTGAAGAACGTTGCCAAATATGGGGATGGGAACGGGCCCTGGAGGGAGGTTGCGCCTGCGACAAACATAGGGAAAAGCAATCCAGAGGAAGATTAAAATGCCAATAGCAAGTGCACCGTTGGTGGTAGGCGTAGTGCTTTTCGATTCGAAGGACAATCTAGACATTAAGCGCTTAACTTGAAGGATATGGCCCGGAGTCTGCGATATTTCAAGACCAAACTTCCAATGCTATTATCTATATACTAACCCTTAAAAAGAACTTATCCTAATTCTGCCCCTGTCGCCGTAGAGTGTGATTCTAGCCAAATTCCTGAAGGATTTAGATCATGCTCCTGCCCTATGATTGGCATGAATGATTACTTACACAAGTTAGTTCCTGAGGCGGTACTGGCTATCCAGCCACCAGATCTGGTATGTCCTGTAATCGCTGTTGTCGTGTTTCCGATGTGGCAGCCAGAGGGAAGTTCAAGAAGAACATGAAAACATCACGCAAGTCACGGTCACGGTCACACCTCTGTAGAAAAGAATTGTCCCGGAGTCACGTGACTGCTGAGTGAAAGGCATCCGAACGTCAAAAAATTTGCAAAAACTACTGTAGAGCCTGACTTTTTGCAACGTTCGATGCCTTTCACCTTACAGTCACGTGACTCTCGACTGCCGTGTCCGATCAGTTCCTTTGAAATTTGAACCTTTGATTATACTATTCAAATCTTGCTCAAGAACTCGGTTACTACGAGGCCACGTTTTTATTCGTTTGTCGAATTAGCGACTCGGACTCTTGTTGATTTTGTTGGCGGGCGCGGCCCGCCTCCTCTTATTCCTCGTTTCTAGCCTTGTTCTTGTATTTCTTTGCTGTTTCCGATTTTGTCTCAGGCTCAGGTGTGGCTTTAATCATCACATCGTTGTGGTTCAGTGGGAGTTACCATATATTACTGAGAGATAGGTCAGGCTGTGGCACAAAGGCCCTGACATTCCAACCGGGGTAAATTTTAAAGTCCCACCTGTAGCCGTTTGATGCTTGTCGTTCAAATTGCGGCAGGTACGGAACGCTGAAGTTGTATCGATACGAGTCTGAGGTGCTTATCACGATGTTAACCATCGATGACGAGCGCACTATTGGCAATTATGTATGTATGACGGTTGCTCTGTAATATTATTTTCCCGCAGTGTACGCGCGCTGAGGTAACGACTAACAATCGGAGAGCCTGAGTCTGTGTTTGAACATGCAATAATCAAGCTCCGAGTCGGAGCTTGATTACCGACTGGCATTTTTCAAGTTGAATATTCGATTCGTACCATCAACCTCAATCCTTGATTCGACACACTGGCAGTTCAAACTCTTAGTGCGATGTAATAGTGACAACAGTAATTGACTCCAACTTGTCAGACTTTTTTTATTGCGCCGATGTGCTGAATGATCATAAACTTGAAGTTCGAATTGATTTGAATTGCGATTATGCTATGAGGTTTCTGAGTGAGTCTAACCCTCGCTCCACCGTTGAACCACATATTCTACCGCAGATTTTCGAACTATACACCTTCAACATCGACAGTACACCGCTTGCATAACCTACGTTGACCTGAAACCTCGACTTGTGCAGCAGTGCCACCGCCCGCCAGTGTGAGAAGGACGGCCTGGTGCGGTGAATGGTGGATTGGAATAAAGGGGAGGGAGCCAATGATCAAGTAAAGCTATTCCTGAATATCTGCACACTCTATCGAAATCTGAGTCCGTCTTTACTTAGTACAATAAGCTCCTCCGACTCGGAGGGCCTATACCGCCAGGTCTACGCAGCCAGACTCTAGGATGCCGTTTATTTGTGTAACAGTAGTATATCAACTCGCGGTAAGCATCATGGCTGTCTATTATTCTCATCTCGTATAACGTATAAGTTCTTCTGCCTAGATGAAGAAAAATGCAACGTTAATTTCGATCCTGTACATGTCTAGCTACGGAACAATATAGGCCCTTCCATGGCCCGGGAAATGGTGGATGACATCAAGGTGCCTCGCGACCGTAAGTAAAGACAATTCAAAATCAACAGGTGCACTCACCATCCTCAATGTACACCTTTCTCTCCTCATCGTTTTCGTGTTTTGATGTTGGGTTGATGTTGATAGACCCCAGTGGACGATTCGTTCAACGCTTCGCGAGTTCGCCACGGCAACCGATTCACAACGGGAATCATAGGGAGACATTACCGGAGGCGTTTGCGAGTGGGGTTGCTAGTCGTTTTCGAAGACTTTATTCGTCATCTCGGTTCATTTCATGGCAGAACCTGAATCTAACTTTTCTTTGCTTGAATTTCTAGGTACGCCCCGCGGCACCGGCTCTTTGCGCACCTGTATTTCCTGCAGATGACCGATGTTCGCTTTCCGCACGAGCCATTCTCCGCAGATAAAGTAATCTTCCCGTCCCGTACGAGCACTGTCCGCCCCGCTCCCGCCCCTTCCTCTTCATCGTCAAACAGCTCATATACACGCCCCGCCGCATCTCTCCTCCACACACTCTTCACCCCCCACAAACATCACACACCCAAAGCGTCAACGCTCTTCGAGTCAACAGTAGATGAAGAAAGACGTAACATTGGATCGAATCCTGTCGAGCTACAAGCCGCCAACAACATTGGGAACTTGGTGTACATTCACCTCGCGGCAGGAAACAAAGTCTACCGGAGCCGGTTCAAGTTTTGTGTAATCGGATATGGAGAAAACGCAGTATATTCGAAGATAATAGAGACGACACCAGCAAATTGCAATGCATGTGTCTGTAATTTACTCGCATACGGCTCAACTTTGGCTACACTACTTAAAACTTGTCTACTACTAGCAAACCACCATCCCTCGATACCATGCTCCAGTCAGTTCGATACTAGTCATCGTTTGGTCCTTTTCAAATTCTAACACATATAGTAGACTTCATGCTCGGGTTTAGCGTCAGTCGGACACGGGTTTAAGCGCCAGCCGCCCGAATTGTCACCAGCTCAGATTCTTGTTTGTCCGGGTTTAGCATCAGGCACCAACTTCAGGGCTCTTGTCAACAGCTTGTCGTTCAAGTTCCAGTGCTTATCTGTCCACTATGTTCAACCGCAGACATGTTTTCTCCTCTAACTCCAGCATCAACTCCCGACAAGATTCCGTACAAAGCACCCAACCTCCTCCATCTTATACTTCACATGCTGCAGCTGTACCGTTTACCCACACTTTCAATGAGCCAAACCCGACCAGCGCTTACAATGGCAATGTGGCAAGAGAGCATGCGAGGAATGTGACTGTGCCTATAATAGCCACACCTGCTATTTCAGGCCCCATACTTGTCCAAAACGACTTGGAGTCTTCCATAGGCATGGACTCGATGCCTAGACCTGCAGGCCCACGCTACAGTGAGATATTCTTATTGCTACTAAATAAAAGATTAATGGCAATGTCCAATAAGTTTACTATCGAGTCTTCTCAGGAGATGGGCCAATTCGAACAGTCAATCCTGTTTACTCTAATGACCCATATCTGGGACGCATGCAGGCGCGACTCGTCACCCCTCCTCATATCGCAATTAATCTCAGACATTGTTTGTCCGGCTTTGAGAAGATTGACGACAAAATCACCACTTATTTATTCATTTCTTGCTCTAGCCAGGGCCCGATGGATGATGATGGACGTGTTTCGATTGTTGCACATCCTGGCCCGGGTTGCTCACCGAACGAACCGATGGCGCTTGTTGCCGTGTTTTCTAATAGTTTGCCACCACCGGAAGAAGTAGTGTCACTACAAGAAAGTGTTGATGAAGGTCCAGCACCTTTTGAACCGCAGTTCAGTAAGCGCTATCAAGGGCTCCACGACGTGCTGATTCCACCAATCATTTCATCTAGTTTATTACCAGGTTTATAAAAAACGTGGTGCAATTCCGTCAACGCAGCCCGCTAGCACTAGTGACCCCTACGTCGGGCGCATTAGTGTTGACTCTGTTCCACCCCCTCACACAGCGACATCCATCATGCGATGTATATCAAAAATAGAGACGCTCCAGTTATCCTCACGGTCACGGCTCTTCACTTCTATATCAAGCGAATCACCAATGAGCGAAGAGCATGTCTCGATTCTTACAAGTGATCGCCCTGGCTGCACACCGGAGGATCCAATGGCATTCGTTGAGTTAGACTCGGAGTTGCCAGCCGAGATTGCTGTGTCAACACCAGTCCCAGTTGTTGGATCCGAGCACTCTCCACCTCTGAGCAATGCAACAATGAGCTTATTCCCAGAATTTTATAACAGGGTGATGAGGGAGATAAGGGTAGGATTGTTGGCAGATTACTGGTGTTGGAATCTTGGTCCGGCCGTAACGCAAGCATGCGCAATGCTCTTTTTGGTAATTCTTATTGTTCTCTCGTTTTCTTCATTTTCATTGCTTCTTTTGTCTTCTTTTGTATTTCTAGTATTGCTAGGACTATATAGTAAGGCTCCAACCATTCCATCTATATAACTATCTTATATGGTTTATTCCGTATATGTTTATCACCGGGGGAAGCACTCTATGTTGCTATCGAAAACATTGAGGGTAAATGGTAATATGATATAGTATTTGTTTCTGATGTGTGTGATTGGTAGTATTTTGAACAAAGAGTCTATGGTTACTCAATGTTCCAGGATTGTTGAGTGACACAAAGATAATAGGGTTGTTCACGGTAGTCATTTTCAGGCCATTTTCGGCTCATTTTCACTTTTCATTTTTCTTCCATTTTTCAAAAATGAAATTCAGAATGAGTCAAAAATGATCCGAAAAATGATCATTTTTGCAAAATGGAGCACACCCCTTGTTACGTCCCGTTCCGTTCCTCGGATTTAATTCCATTCCATGGACTCCGACTTACTTTCCGATCCTATATTTAGTTTTAGCTACTTCGTCATTTCTGATTATCCTCGCGTATTCCTGTTTGTCATTTCGTACTTCACATCTACTACGAGTATTTACCTTGGGCCCCGATTGGATGCCCGATGCCCGCACCTTACTAGTATATAAACATAGTTACCTTTGCTTGTAAACTCCAGTTTGAATATTGATTAGTTCAAATCTCTTCCTATCTCATTTCATTCTCTCTTGTCTTGGACTCCATCTCAGTCCCTGACTTGATTCCTATTCACTACAAAATCAGGAACACTGGCAACAAGTGAAGGGCGCAACTTCTTACAAGTTGAAGCCAAGTTCCTTCTGTTCCCCTACGTTCTGTATTATGCTCGGTCCCTGCTCGGACTTCCGCTAGGATCAGTATTTAACAGTATATTCGAACTCTCACTTCATTGTTGCTTATTTCATGTCCCAAACCCAAGCTAGGACACGTCAACAGACAACTCAGAATTCCCGCTGCGCAGCAACTCACGGAATTTTGGCTGTTTGAAGATCAGTCCTTAGCCCTCCTTGACTTTCCTCTACATTTGGCCAATCCTCACAACCTTCTAATATCTTTCGACAAATTGGTTCCGGTGCACCATCTATTAGTGCGAACATAATGTCTCCAAGAGATAACACGTCTACTCCAGGTCAACCCTGTACCCCTACTCCTTTAGAATATATCGACAATCCTTTAGACCAAGACCAACCAGAAGGTAATCCAGGTGACGATTTCGGTGACCCGCCAGACCCTGGCAAAGATCCCAATCCTGGTGACCCCGATGATAATGACCCAGACCCTAATGACCCCCCCAATCCTCCACCAATCGACAATCGCCCTGAAGGTGACAGATTCATCAAAGCCATTATGCAGCTTTTGGGCAGTCTCAGAGATCTCCGATGAGACCCTGCCCCAAAGTCCAAGAAGATCAAGGTTAGAGAACCTGATACATTTGACGGCTCTAACCCTCGGAAACTCCGCGACTTCCTTGTTTCTTGTAATCTTCATTTTAGGGATTGTCCTCAGGTCTTTGCTTCCGATGAGAAAAGGATTTTGTTCATCCTTTCTTATCTTAAAGGCTCAGCACTCAGTTGGTTTGAACCAGGGCTCAAAGACCTGACAAACTCCACACATTGGATGTGGAATTATCAAGCCTTCCTTAGCGAGCTTGAAGACAATTTTGGTCCACATGATCCAGTCGGAGATGCGGAGAAGTCCCTTCATGAACTTAATATGAAGAAAACCGCTCACATCATGAAGTACAACGTAGGTTTCTGGGAGCTTGCTTCTAGAGTCAGTTGGAATGAAGCAGCTCTTTATGATCGGTATTTCTGTGGACTTCCGCTTCGCCTCCGCACTGAAGTACTTTGTGGTGGTAAACCCAATACTCTTGCAGCCTTACGACTTAAAGCCCAAGATGCTGATAACATCTATTGGATGCAGGAAGAAGAAACTCGTTTAGAATCCAAAAACTCGGGCAACAACGGAAACCCGGGTAAGAAGGACTCAAACAAGAATTCCAATTCCCATTCCTCTTCCAAACCCCCTTCCAACAATAATACCAACAACTCTGCATCAAGCCTAAGAACTCTATCTCTGACAAGTTGGGCAAGAATGGCAAACTAACCAGAGATGAGCGCAAATGCCGCATGAAAGAAGGACTCTGTCTTTATTGTGGTGAGAAAGGACACATTGCTCAAGATTGTCCTAAATCAGCAGCAGCAAAAGCACGATCAGCAAAAGTTTTGGCACCTGAGTTGAAGCCCGACCCCGTGGATTCAAAAAAATAGTCCGCAATCCTCAAGGATATGCTATACGGTTTGAGGATTGCATTGATCTTACCTGCATAGCTAAATTTGTCCGACTCAACATGTCCGCTCTTTCCAATCCTGATTCCCTTTTCGTCACCCTATCCATTTTCACTTACTCCCTTTCCACCTGAACTCTTATTGACTCAGGATCATCCCATTGTTTTATAGACACGTTATTTGTTTCAGATAATAACATCCCAACTACTTCGATAACCCTGATCGGACTCCGCTTATTTGATGGAACTTGCAACTCTATCATTACCCAAATAGTGGAACTCCCGGTTACTTTTGCCTCTGGTGAAACGTTCAATATGACATTTTATGTAACCCTGCTAGACTCTTCCTGTTCCTCCGTTCTTGGATACAATTGGCTGAAACAATACAATCCATTGATTGACTGGTTCTCTGGCCTTATCTCTTTCTGTTCTGATGATCATAGAGGTTTAGCACCATCAATGCAATATTTGCAAACCCCTCCTGTGAACACACTGTTGGACCCCATTCCCGATCCTATCCCCATTCCTGACCCTATTCCCGACATTCCCGATCCAATTCCCGATCCAATTCCCAAGTCAACACCTCATATATCTTTGATTAATGCCCATGCCTATATGCACACTACTAAACTTCCTGGATCAGTTTCTTTCCAACTCCAGATATCCCCTGAAGGTGCCATTGGTAAAGCCACTTCGGCAAACCCGACAGACTTATCTTCAATTCCTGAGGACTATCATGAGTTTGCTGATGTTTTCAGCAAAGGGAAAGCTGATACACTTCCTCCCCACCATCCTTACGACCTCAAAATCGAAATTGATGGCACTCCACCTCCCTCCCGCATGTATTCCCTATCCCAATCAGAATTAGAAACCCTCTGCTCCTTTATCGACGAACATGTCAACCTTGGTTTCATCCAACCCTCAAAATCTCCACACGGCACTCCTATCCTCTTCGTCAAAAAGAAGGATGGAAGTCTACGACTTTGTGTTGATTATCATGGCCTCAATTGAATCAGCAAGAAGGACCATTATCCTTTACCCTTATTATCGGACCTCCTAGATGCCCTGAAGAAAGCCTGCATATTCACTAAAATCGACCTTTGCCATGCTTATCACCTCGTTCGGATCGCCAACAGCAAAGAGTGGAAGACTACATTCCGCACTTGCTACGGCTCATTTGAATGGCTTGTTATGCCTTTCAGACTTACGAATGCTCCCGCCGCTTTTCAGCGTTTCATGGATGACATCTTCAGTGACCTCCTCGATGTTTGTGTTATTGTCTATCTCGATGATATTCTAATCCATTCAGAAGACATGACCCAACACAAAGCGCACGTCAAGGAAGTGTTAAGAAGACTTCGCAAAAATGGACTTTACGTGGCTGCCCTGAAATGCGAATTCCACAAAGACAGCGTTGAGTATCTTGGATTTATCATCTCTTCCAATGGACTCCGCATGGCTCAGGACAAAGTTCAAGTCATTTTGGACTGGCCAGAACCCCGTAAAGTTAAGGATGTTCAATCTTTCTTAGGCTTTTGCAATTTTTATAGGCAGTTCATTCACGGCTATTCTGACATTGTCATTCCTCTCACTCGCCTCACTCGCAAGCATGTCTCATGGAAATTTGACGATCTTTGCCGCGCCGCCTTTGAGCTCTTGAAAGAGCAGTTCACTCACGCTCCTGTTCTTACTAAATGGATTCCTGATGCAGATATGATTGTGGAAACCAACGCTTCTGACTATGCACTTGCTGTGATCATTTCATCTCGGACTTCTGACAGCGAAATTCACCCAATTGCTTTTCACTCTCGCTCCTTCAATTCCGCTGAACTTAACTATGACACCCATGACAAAGAACTTCTAGCTATTTACGAGGCTTTTAAATACTGGCGACAGTACCTTGAAGGTAGCGGTACTCTGATTGATGTCGTCACTGACCACAAAAATTTGGAATATTTCGCTACTACGAAGATTCTTTCTCGTTGCCAAGCCTGTTGGTCAGAGTATCTTTCACAGTTCAATATGGTTATTCGTTTCCGCCCAGGGAAATTAGGAGCTAAACCCGATGCGCTCACTAGATGTTGGGACGTCTACTGCAAAAGGGGAAATAGCGACTTCGTCCTCGCAAACCTGAGCAATCTCTGACCTATATTCACCCAAGAACAACTTTCTGCTTCACTTCGTGCTACTTACTTTGCAACTCCGATTATCCATTCTGTCATTATTATGGACATTGAGAAACTTCACAACAACATTCGCTTATCCCTACCCCTTGACCCCACTTCTGCAGCACAACTCCCAACTCCTACCAATTCTAAATGGACTCTCGATGAAAGTGGTCTACTTCATCAGAATGATCGGATCTTTGTACTGGACATCGCGGACCTCTGACTCAAAGTCCTTCAGAATAAACATGATCATATCCTTGCAGGTCATGTCGGACAAAACAAAACACTTGAAGCAGTACATCACAATTATGTATGGCCTAACCTCTGCACCTTTGTCCAGGAGTTCTGCAACTCATGTACCATTTGCAAATGGTCCAAATCCCCGCGTCATAAACCTTATGGACTTTTGAAGCAACTCCCGGTACCCGAATGGCCTTGGAACTCCATTTCCATGGACTTTATTGAACATCTCCCCAACTCTTCAGGTCATACTGCACTCCTTGTAGTCGTTGATTGACTTTCTAAACAAGGCATCTTCATTCCTACCATGGACAATATTATGGCACCTGAACTCGCCAAACTCTTCATTATCCATGTCTTCAGTAAACACGGAGTTCCCGTGCATGTTACTTGTGATCGGGGTTCCAAGTTCACTTCACACTTTTTCCGCTCACTAGGAATTGCCTTGAACATGAAGATTCACTTCACTTCGGGTTATCACCCGGAAGGTGATGGTCAGACCGAACGTCTCAATCAAACATTGGAACAGTATCTTCGCATTTTCTGCAACTACCAACAAGACAATTGGTTGGAACTCCTTCCCCTCGCCGAATTCACCTACAACAACTCTCCCAGCGCTACTGTTATGTCCCGTGCAACCACGCTCCATAACCCCTACCCGACTCCAGATAATCATGCAACATCGTTCCGTAGGTGCTACGCTGTTGCACATCCATGTGCACTCGAGCACAACCCGCGCGCATATGTCCGCGCACGGAGCGCACGCTTGCTCGTCATTGACCGCATGCGCTCTCGCTGTCGTGCTCGTCTCGGTCGTCAATACTACCGCATCTCCATGCCATTGCAAGTCCATGTGGTATTACCCCCTCGCCGAACGATCTGCACATCCCAATACGTTCTCGCATTTGTCCTCTTACTTGTTCAGTAACATCTCGCTCATGCTTTTATTATCCGCCTTCCTATTCGCTCGTCGTTATCTTTTATTTTAAGTATGGTTACCCGAACTACGCTGCTCCACGCATGGTGTGCCGCTCTTCCTATGTAGCTTAAATACAACGTAGCTTAGTTCCTTGTAACTCACTTGTTAATCAAAAATCAAACTGACTTCGAACGCTTCCTTCCCGTTCTCGTTAAAGTTCATTTCCTGCCGCAACCCACATGCACTTCACTTGCACGTCCACGCACTCACGCCATGCTCGTCTACACTCGTCCGCTCTACTCACGCTCCGCTCTCGCGCATGTGCGCATGACCGCCACAGTCTCGCTCCGAAGTTATGGTCCACCCAGATACCGAACAAGAGGTGCAACCCTATTGGGAAAGTGGTTGAAGCCAAGACCGTGTGTTTTAGCATAGCTCCGCATCCGCCCAACATCAGCTAAGTCCTCAGTGCACGTTCCCACGCTGTTCCTCAGTACCGCTGAGCTGTATCCAATCCTTCCTACGACCTCGTCCTTCCTAGCCCGTTCGCAGTTGGTAACAGTATTAACAAGTCATCATCTTGTTTGGTATTCTAGTTCCCAAAATTCATGTCTTGCAGCACCTCCACATCGCGTCATACCGGTGCAGGTTTGGCAAGCGCAGTTCCATGTGTGACTCGCTCTCAATGCAAGCACTCGCCAGATCCTGGTGATTCACACCAACTCGAGCAGAATCCTATTCCAGAGAATGAAACCATAGATGAAGAAAACGCAGACAATGAGGATTATCCTCCAGCTGATGAAGTTACTGAAGTCCCTGAGGGTCCTATTTTTGAAGACACTCAAGGAGCTGAAGATTTTCACAGCTCTCCGTCTCACGATCATACCCCTATTCCAGATCATGAAGCCGATCAGATCTTCGCAAGCGAATTTGATTTGGGTGATCATTCCGCCATTTCCCACAGTGGGGCTTGGCCTCGGCTGTCTTTAGCAGCTATGCCGCCTCCACCTCGTCCATATTACCCTGGACAATCTCAGTATCCTCAGCATGTTCCGGGTCCACACGGTGAGCTAGGCGCTCAAGCTGGTCATCCGTGTGCTGTGCGTTCCTTCGCGGCGCACGCGACTTCTACTGCATGTCTGTGTGTGCGTGCTGCTCCTCAACCTGCTCCTGACCCAGTTCTTGATCCTATGCAGGCTATCGCCTCTAGTCTTGTCCGTCTCACGCAACTCGTTACTCAAAGTCGCGAACCATCAGACTCCAAGACTAAGCTGCGTGAACCTGAAACTTTCGACGGTTCCGATCCTGAGAAACTCCAGCAATTCTTAGTACTCCTGAAGCTCAATTTCGAAGCTAGACCTCGAGCGTTCACTAATGCTTCTCAGTGCGTGAATTACGCTCTCTCCTACCTCCATGGTTCTGCGCTCGAATGGTTTGAGCCGGACATCCTATCGCCCACTCGCTCTGCAGCCTGGCTCCATGACTTCAACGAATTTGAGATGGATTTGCACACCAACTTCGGTCCCTTTGATCCTGTTGGTGATGCTGAAGATCGCCTCGACTACATCAATATGAAGGACAACCAGCGCATCGTCAAGTATGTCGTCACGTTCAACAGGTTAGCAGGTCGTGTTGGGTATGACGATGCCGCTCTGCGTTGCCGCTTCTACCATGGTCTCCCTGGCCATATCAAGACTAGGGTTACGGACCTCGGTAAGCCCGATTCGCTTAGTGCTCTCTGTACTATGGCACAAGCTATCGACGCCCATCACTGGGAGCGCAAAGCGGAAATCTCGCGCAAACAGAGCCACACCAACAAGTTGTTGGACAAGTCTAACGATAAGTCGCAAGACAAGTCCAATTCTAGTAATTCCAGGGGAAAGTCTTCCTCTTCTGCCAATTCCAGTAACACATCTTTGTCCGCCAATCTGTCTACCAACTCCTTTTCCTCCAAATCCACTGTACCAAATCTTTTATTGGGTAAGGACGGTAAACTCCTACCTTCAGAGCGTCAACGTTGCATGGACAACAAGCTTTGTCTCTTCTGTGGCGCATCCGATCATCAGGTGAAGGAATGCCCGCACTCGACATCCACTGCGAAAGTGCGCACGTCGACCGCCAATGCTTCTACCACCGCTTAGCCCGCTGTGGCAGTCCCACGTGCTCGGTAAAGCATCCTACCGCTGCGCGCCTTCACAGGAGTCTGTGATGTGTTTGCTCATTTGTTTGCTCAATTCCAGTCCCTTCTTATCCTCGACATCTTTCGGTATTCCTGTATGTATGTTCCGCTGTTGTATATTCTACCAGCGTTGAATGAAAAGACCTTGTGTCAATCTGTCTATTCCTGTGCGCACCGAGCTGCATGTGAAGTTATGATTTGTTTAGCCTGGACTCGCAACAGTTCCCCAGTTCACAAATGCCTAGCGTTAGGCGAGAACTATTGGTGGAGCGCCCATTGAGGTTTTAGTGTTTAGGGCAAATATTTTGTTTTCTTTCAGCGCCGACATCCGTGCCCTCCTGGTATTGCACGTGTCACTTCGCTCGCGCGCTACCGCCTGGCAACCCTTACTATCCTGTACTCTGTCAATCTGCAGCGGTCGCAAAATCTGTCATTCTAGTCATTCCTGTTCGTCGGCTTGGGAAGCCTCCCTTGAAAGGGGGATAGGTAACCTATTATGCTAGCTTATACGTTGATCCGCACGCGTTGCAACACCATGTACCACGTTCTTTGTGCGTTAGCACTCATACGCTTTGCCGCGCTTGTGCGCAGCACGCACTTCTGTCTTCAGTGCTCATGTTCACTCTGTTCTTATTCTTGCTGTTCTCACTCAGGGCCAAAGACAAAATAAATTCGATATAAAATGATATAATTAGGTGCGTAGCGCTGGCTGTTTTGGTGTAAGGAGGCGACGGGGGCGTTTTGAGACCTCATCGGCGATGCTCTCTATGCGTGCCCGACCTCACGCTCCTCTCCTCCCTCCTTCTCCTTCTCCATCTCTTCCTCCTTGTCGCCGCCCACCTTCTTCCCATTCGCCTTCTCATCGACCTTAGTTGTGACGACCATTGTCGCTGCTGCTGTTGTCGCTGTGGGTGTAGCAGCCGCCGCCGCCATTGTCGTCGCTGGCGCTGTCGCCGTCTCTACCGCCGCGTTGTCCTTCTCTATTCCCCCCCAGCTCCCATCCTCCTCGTACTCTTCCTCCACCTCCCACACTCCCGATCCCCTCCTCGACCCTTGTGACTCTCTTAGGAGTGTCTTGACGACTTCTGTCAAGCGCTCCATCGCCAACGTGGCATGCTCCTCGATCCTCCCAAAATGCTTCGCCACCTTGTGCAACATCATACTCTGATTGTCACACAACTCCTCGACCACCTGCGTCACCTTGGTGGTGAACTCGCCGAACTTGACCATATGGTCTCGCATCGTCGCCGCCAACTCCTCAACCCCATTTCCCTTGATCCATCCTGCGTAGTTGTCCGTGCAGGGGCGCTTCGCCCTGCGCTGCGCACCTGTCGCCTTTGCTCCGCTCATCTCCTTTTTCCTGG
>QMFE01006387.1:1328-15923 GCA_003314665.1 Tricholoma sp. MG77 | reverse complement strand
ACCAGTTGTGGAACAGCCTGTACAACATCCTGTCTTGGAATTGGTAGTACAGAGTGGTTCAAGGCCTCACATGTCCCTTTCATGTGTGCAAACACATCAATGATGCGGTGCCTCAATAGTTCCTTCACAATACCTTCCTTCTTGTTTGGGGGCATCAAACCATCAAAACAGAACATGTTTGCCAAGCTTTGCAGACTTTCAGGTGGAGGATACAGAGCCCTGCTCAAACCTCATAACTGCAGCTCTTCAGAATTCATCATGTATTTCCACAATGCCTGTTTATTTTTCTCCACACAGTTTAATAATGTCTAATCTAGATATTTAGCTCTCCAACACTTGCATTGTAAGTATTTTCCTGGGCATTTTTTAATTCTTGTAATCCACCCGGCCTGTAAAGGACTGAAGTCTTCCATGGGAGTTGTGGAAAATGTATGCTTTTCAAGCAGAAATTGTCTGCCATCATCTGTGTATCGGAGGAGAACAAAGTCGGAGTAGTGTGCTGAAGAAATGTGACTGTGAGGGCTCACCGTTGGATTGTGATCACGTGTAGTGCTTAAAGGTCTGGTCCTTAGGACCAGAAAAAGACCAAAAACTGAACTGAACCATAACCGGTCCCAGTTCAATAGCTTGTCCATGCAGTTCAGTCCTTGGTCCTCATTCTTGTTCACACTCATTAGAACTGCCAAGGACCGGTTTAGACTGGTTACAGACCAAACTCACTGTCCTGTTACAGAAGTATAACATATATACAAATATATATACAAAAAAGTGGGGCACACCCAAATGAAAGCATGGAAATGTGAGCTGTTTAAATAGTGCAGTGCAAGCACAGACCATTTGGTCATGTTTATGTGTTTTTTATGTGTTTACATTTTTCATTTATATGTTTACATTTATTTGTACTGTGTTGCCACGATCCGCAATGCATTTCACAACTTGTTTCTCTCCCACTGCCATGGCCACCACCGCTTGAACATTGGAATGGGGTCCAAACAATGACAGATGTTGTTTGGGCCCCAGATATCACTGTTTCTTGTTTTAATACATATCTAGCTAACTTTTTCATTTGTTTTTAGGTACTACATTTATGACAACAATGTTATGGCCAGCAGCCCCCCCACCACCACCACTGCTGTGAGCCTCTGCTCACGGGGTGGATAATGGAACGACAATGGCAATGAATGATCACTGACACAGCACTTGCCCCCAGCCTCACAAGCCACTGCTCATGGGGTGGGTCATGGGTGCTCGCATGAACAACAAATGAGGGACGACAAACAGTGAATGAAACGACAGGTACGACAAGAACAACAGCAACAGAAGACAAGGATGAGGACAACGAGGACAATGAAGAAGACAACGAGGATGACGAAGACAATGCAAAATAACAACAAAGATAACAACAACAACAAAGACAACAACAACAAAGACAACAAAGACAAAGACAACAAAGACGAGAACAAAGACAAAGACAACAACAACAACAACAACAACAACAACAACAACAATGAAGATGAAAACAACAATGATGGACAACGGGCAATGCAATGCCAGCGCTGCCAAGACACCACCACTGCCCCCCTCTCTCGCTTGAAATGCAAGATGAAACAGAGGGCTGTTTCTTAGCCTCATGAGCAACTCCTTGTGGGGCGGTTTTGTTTTGTTTTTTGTTTTATTCTTTCATTTTGTTTTATTACAATAAATTAGTACTACTTGTAGTAAGTAGTGAGTAGTACATTGTCAGTTGGACCAATGGTCCTGTTGAAAATTGGTCCAAACTGGTTTTTGAACTGACATGTAACTGACATGGACTGGTCCTGTACAGTCCAGTCTGGTTTCTGTAGAATATTTGAAATATAAGAACCAGTCTTGGTCCCGGTCCTCCCTCAAGGAAGGTAAAAACCAGGACTGGACCGGACCTTTAAACACTAATTACATGAGCTACGTGGTAAATTGGCCCTAACCCTAACTTCTCATCATGATCACTGAGTCTACTATACTAGTCTGTAACATCCTGACAATGATCTATGTATGGTACTGCACAATACAAACACGACCCTCATTCTCTGGTGGTCCCCATTTAACTGATTTCCACAACACAAACACATCATGGGTAGCTCCTGTGGTCCCCATTTAACTGATTTCCACAACACAAACACATCATGGGTAGCTCCTGTTAATCACCACTGTACAGTCACTGCTGGAAATTAAATTCAGATCACTGCATCTGATAACGATCTCATAGATTCTTCAAACATCTTTTATGCTCCTACACCCTGCCAGATAACATGTAGTTTTCCTGATCCAGGCCTATTGATTCAAACACGGCCATCATTCTCTTGTAGTCCCCATTTAACTGATTTCCAAAACACAAACACATCACAGGTACTAGTAGCTCCCATGAACCACCGCTGTACATATACTTCTGGGACCACCCCATCAGATACAAGGTCATACTACAGAGGCTGGGTCATTTTTAATAATTTATATAATAGTACTCTTAGATCAGACTTATTTCAAGCACACATAGGCCATAAGCATTCAATGAAACATAATACAGGCTAATATAATATACAGCAAACAAAGGGGACATCCCTTGAGGAAATAACAACAGGTTTGCAAGCATTTCAGATATAAGTAACCAATAATGCAGGAAAAAAAGAGAAGCGCACTGCACTTGCATAGTGCCTAGAAGGCTAGTGACACTATGTCAGGTGTACTATTAATTTGGCTATGGATTGATTCAACATTTTTGCTGATGTGTAGTATCAATGTCAACTTCTCAGATGTGGAAAGAAATGGGAATTTGTGGTTGAAAGCCAAGAATCACTTGACAATGTTCTGTTACATGCTTGTGAAGTGGTCCAAGTTGTAAATCATTGTCTATATTTTGCATATTTCAGACCACATTCTGCCATCACATGAGCTACATAGTAAATTGGCCCCAACCCTAACTAATACCAATTGTTGTCTTTCGATCCAGAAGCCATGTTTGCAGGCTCAACAGTTGCTGATACATCCAGAAAGTCCCTTAAGCAGAGAAGAAGCAGTATGGGATTCTTAGCTCTACATGTTGGCATTAAATTTTGCCTAGCCTCGTGAAGGTATAGTGTTCTGCAAAGCAATGGTTAGAATAAGAGAACAGGCTTTGTCAAAGACTAAAAACAAATACTGACTTCCCTCACAAAACAATGTTTTTGAGGAAGGCCTGAATGTAGGGTCCGAATGTACAGTCTTGAAGGACTTGTTTAATCATTTGTAAATAGGCAAAGAAGCAGTTGTCATAGGCATTGTCACTGATATCTGAAAGAAGCAGTTGTCATAGGCATTGTCACTGATATCTGGCAGTAGGCCCGTTTCTAGCATTGCTATCTTGGCATTGATAGCTGCATGCACCTAGCAATTCAGCATTGAGATGGAACAAGTGACACACAGGGTGCAAGAAACAATACCATCAGAGAAAGTATCTTGAAAATATTCTAATGTTAATCCTTTTTTCAATATGTATACTTAATGATAAAATATGGTAAAAAGTATTTCAATTTAACTTAGCATAACAAGAATTTAAACATAGTGTAAATATTTCAAATGACTTGTCATGGAAGGGAGCCGGGTTAGGCAACCAACACTGAGGTGGGCAAGTCAGACAGGATCAAGGTATCTTCATTACACAGAAGTGGGAACATTAGTTACTACAATTGAAAGAATAAGTATTTACTATACCTTCGTTACACAGAAGTGGGAACAAAGGTTGAATATAAAAAAATATCGGTCTATATCAAAGGACCTTTGGACCGTGTAAGCAAAAGGCCGCATCAGGCATGCCGTGTGTTTCTTGAGAGCTGCATCGGGCTCATCTGTTGTCTTGTGGAGCATTGGTTGTTCAGGTAATGATGTCGGTGACGCGTTATCAGGAATGCCGCTGATGTCGTCGGGTGCCAAGCAGGGCCCGGCTGTTGCGATGATGGAGTCGTGGATGTTGGTGTAGTCGTGGATATTAGTGTTGTCAATGGTATAGGAATGAAGAGTTGGTATATGGGATCAGGGGCCGACGATGAGGTGTGTTAGTACTGTCGTGAGTCTGCAGACTTACATGTCATAAAGTATCATAAGGTTATATTGAATACCGATACTATATTTTTCTCAAAGTTATTCTAAAAATACATTGAAAGATATTTCAAATATTCTCTGATAAAATATAGTAAAAGTAATTTGAATAATTATGCTTGAATAAACAAGATATCCTTCACCATATTTACACTATATTTTTTATTGAAATAATGAAAATATATTTCACCAAAGATTTCAATATACTTTCATTATATTTTTTTATAACATATTGTAAAATACTTTGCTGCTATCTGTCACTATTTGACTCTACTCAATACATCACCAAAAATATTATTAAAACAAGTGACTATATTTTGCAATGAAAAATATGGTATAAATATGCTAAAGAAATCTTGTCTATACAAGCATGATTATTCAAGTTACTTTTACTATATTTTATCACACAGGGTGCAAGAAACAATACCACCAAGAAAAATAGCTTGAAAATAGTCAAATGTTAATCCTTTTTCAATCTATATACTTAATGACAAAATATGGTTAAAAATATTTCAATTTAACACAACATAATGAGAATTTAAATATAGTGTAAATATTTAAAACAACTTGCTATAAAATATTGTAAAGTTATATTGAATACTGGTACTATATTTTTCTTAAAGTTATTCTGAAAATACATTGAAAGACATTTCAAATATTCTCTGATAAAATATAGTAAAAGTAACTTGAATAATCATGCTTGTATAGACAAGATTTCTTTAGCATATTTATACCATATTTTTCATTGAAATAATAACAATATCTATCACCAAAAAATTCAGTATACTTTTATCATATTACATTACAAAATATAGTCACTTGTTTTAATAATATTTTTGATGATGTATTGAGTAGAGTCAAATAGTGACAGATAGCAGCAAAGTATTTTACAATATGTTATGAAAAAATATAATGAAAGTATATTGAAATCTTTGGTGAAATATATTTTCATTATTTCAATAAAAAATATAGTGTAAATATGGTGAAGGATATCTTGTTTATTCAAGCATAATTATTCAAATTACTTTTACTATATTTTATCAGAGAATATTTGAAATATCTTTCAATGTATTTTTAGAATAACTTTGCACATGATTTGTAAGTGATCTCCACTTCATTCTTCTCGTGATTCACATTATTCTATCAGTATCTCCCATGTGCCACAGATGTGTACTGTATGCACACACACAGCCATGTACTACCTACACTACTGCCAGCTTCTGAGGACCTTGAAAGAGTGCCAAGAAAGAGTATTTTTATTAGAGATGAAACTTGCCATCCACCCCAGTCTGGTAGATCCCCACAACAATGAAACCCGCAGACATTGATGTGGTGAACTTGGAGATGGTCATGGTGGCAATGGACCTGGGGGCCTGGGAGATGTGGGTCAGGACTGAGGGTAGACTCTATTTTCATTCTTATCTTCTCAGTTTATGGACACTTTTGAGCCTGCCTGGTGACTTTTTCAACTTGGATCATCTTTTAAAAAAAATTGGATTTGTGTTTTCAATTGGCCATAGTCAAGTTATTTGTTATATGATGATTTACATACATCTATATATGTGATTGTCATTCCAGATAATTGTTGAGGTGAACATGGGAAAACTCTATTTTGTACCCACAACTAGTGTTTCAACTCAATCATAATTCTACTGCTCGAGACTCACTCGCATTGTTTGCAGCAAGTCAACACAGGCTGTTCTCGTCACTGACATCCTTATAGCAAGTTGTTTTAAATATTTACACTATATTTAAATTCTCATTATGTTGTGTTAAGTTGAAATACTTTTTACCATATGTTGTCATTAAATATACAGATTGAAAAAGGATTAACATTAGACTATTTTCAAAATATTTTTCTTGGTGGTATTGTTTCTTGCACCCTGTGACACAATGAATATCACTCATGGATGTCACCACACCGGAGAGCAATTCTTTTGGAAAACCATATTTGAAAAGGTCACTATTAAGGACACTGGGAGTGATGCTCTCCCCCCAATAGAGGTGGGATGCACCCAAAATTACCCACTCAGTTTGAAATGGCAGAGATTCAATACAATTGCCCTGTAAATATTTTGAATAAATCAGCTGTAATGTACTAGTAATGGTTGATTAGACTATGGAACTGAAACTAACAAACTTGTCATGCAGATACAAGAAATGGGGATTGTCCCAGTTGAAATAGATTTGGGCAAGAGATTTGATATGCACAACATAGCACTTATCAGTTTCATCTTTTAACCTTTTGGGGAAAATGAAAGAAAAGAAGTCCTCCACATAATCAAAAAATCACCCTCTATGGCATGCTTGGATTTTGTTGCTGAGTTTTACGACCTAAAAAATAAATCATTTGTAAAAACCATCAAGATAAAATGACAAAGTATCTACTTACCCTGTCTGTAAGTGCCTTTGGAACCTCATTGACCTCTGTCAAACAGAACATTGTTAGTGCACTGTAAAGGTTTAATCCTTTACAGTAGACACCTAAAACTCATCATGCACCAAGCAGAGTATGACCCAATTCTATAGGTAGATATACTGTGCTAATGCGGTGACAAGTTAAGAGGTTCTTCTTATGTAAGTAATTCCTAAACGAGTAATACCCCCCACCACTGCACATAAGTAAGATCAAATCCATTACACACCCCCTTTTGAGATTGCTAGTACAGCAATCTAATATAATCACCAAAAATAAAAGGAAATATGAAAGAAGGTGTATATATATCTCAACAAATGAATGTAGGTGTTAAACTGGAATTAAAAGAAAGGAATAAATGTGGGTGAGTCCAAAAATATTGACATCAAAAGAGTCCATGTGAAATCCAAGGCCTCACCATATTAACCGAGCAAGTTGAGGTAGTCATGAGTCCAGGAGCAAGTTCTGCAGGTTGTAAATCTCATTGTCCTCTGACAGATTTTTAGATCTTTAAAGGAATGGTGGATGAAAGTGGAACAAGACGTTGTCCCCATCCATCTCCTGAGTCTGGGTATGGGTAGAGCCAGAAACTAGGGATGGCAATAGCTCATACAAGAATGAACACGATTTCCATTGTCCTATATTACTAGCTTGTCGAGCTAGTAGAAGAATGGTGGAGAAGTGCCAAGCACTGACCCCATCCACCTCCTGGCTCACAATGGGTGAGCGAGAGCCTAGGGGTGGCAATGGTGGGTGGAATTGCGATACAGGATCACAGCCCCTGATAATGTGGGTTAACACGTGTACCCCAGGCTTCGAGATCCTTGGGTTGAGGTGCAATACGGACATGTTGATGTACAAATATATACAAGGTATAGCCAGCAATCAAGTGACACTAACTGACATTAAGTCTCCAAAGATGTATCACTCAGCGATCCATTCTCAGACTGGTCACTCCCCTGGTCGGTTGCTGAAGCAATGAGGTGAGCAGAGCTGGTGATTCCCTGCTCACTATCCATAGACCAGGGATTCAGTAAGCTACTCATCGACATCATGATGAGGGCGAAAGCATCTGTAATGTCCTCTTCTGATAGCTCAGACAAGACATCTGGTGTCTCTTCTGATTGCTCAGAATTGGTATCTCCAGTATGAGATGTTGTTGCCAAGGTAGACCGAACGGATGAAGAGTCCCTGGGTGTCAAACCCATGGATTTGTCCTCGGTCCGGTCTGAGGTCGTTGGGTGGATAAACCGGAGTGAGGACCATCCAGCCTCTAGGCTATCAATATCACTGGACATTGAGTGGAACATCCAGAGGGAAATGGTGACATGGGCTAGTGTGCCAACCAGAATCAAAGCCAGAAATACAAATAGGCCTATGTTGGTGGCCTCATCGAACGAAGGAGAGGAAGTAGGGACAGTGGCCATAGCAATGTTGGTAGAGCGAGTGTATTGTGGGGAAAAATGGGGAGAAGGAAGAAATGAACCAGTTGTTTGGTTCGGATATGTGAAAAGGCGGAAGTTGAAATTGAAAGTAAAATAGCCAGTGACAGTGGCTGGAATCGATACTCTGCCCCTGATCACATGTTTGGCAGGACAGGCATATTAAATTGTTATATCACTCGAGGCCCTCATACCTTGGGCCTCTCGTGTGGGTATCCTACCCATTTGCCCCTTCAAAATTTCATTCCTGATTGCTTCCCAGGTGTTAGCATTCACCGGTGGATCTGAAGAAGCGGAAGGATCATAATTTTCAAAATATGCCCCTTCAGATTGATACCACAGGATGGTCTCGAATTGAGGGTAGAGAATAATAAATTTAATTATAGAATAGAAATTAAGATGACTACATGCCCCTTCAGATTGATCCCACAGGTGGTGGTCTCAACACTTGGAGGGGGGTTGTCATCAAATGAAGAACGAAATTCAAAAAGTGTAAAGCATCAGGAGTTGCTGCATGCATAGCATGTCTCAATGTTTGATACTTGTTAGCTGAGGTGCATGGCCACAAGCATAATGATGTGGTCACGCATCTCAGCAAATTGTCGCTGATTGACGTGATCAGGTCTGTGCATGGTGCACACAGTCACACATCTCAGGTAAAACATAGTATGGGTACATTTCCTGTGCTAGCTGCATTGTGAGCATCTGTTTGTCAATGGCCGTTCCTTATAACGCTGCTCGCAACTGGCGGAAGTGGGTATGACAGCAAGATATAGTGCTGTATGTGCAATACTGTTTGGCTGGAGCAGTCAAGGGCCACTGTCCCTTGATGCTTCCTTGAAACAAGCACACAATTCTGAGTGACGATGGTAGTGGTCATGGCCATGCTTGAGTGTACAGGTAGCTAATATGGATCTGTTTGACCACATTTGTTCATGGACATTGTCAGTGGATCCATAGTGCCCTAAAACTCGGTGACATGAATCCTCGGTTAAATGTCCACAGGTTAATGCATCATTTTCACAATGCTTTAACCTGTCAAACCGACGACCACATCGGTTCTCGATATTTCTCAAGGAGGATGACGGTACGGGCATCAAAAGTCTACCCAGGAATTGCATGAACACATTCATGTTCATCATGTCCTGGATAACGGGTATGCGGCCCATTTTCATGGCAATGGATAACACGTCTGGCCGTCAATGATAACAGCGAGATGGAGTGTCTCATTGGTTGAGTGTATGTGGGCACCCAAGGTCTTGTTGTTATGGGTGGCCCCAGTGGGTTTGTTCATGCCTTGTCTGGTAACAAGTCATGACAATTCACTGGTCAAGCTCATAGGGTATCGAGTACCACTTGAACGATAATTATCATTCTCGGGTTTTTCAGGTGGCAAATAGTATAACAGTTCTTGCCATAGCGGCGGACGAGCACTGTACTTCAATATTCTAATTACATTGGTCTCTTCAGTCATGAATGAGCATTGTCGTTCATGCTTAGTAGCAGCCATTTTGAGTCTAAATGAATTAAATTCATTTTTTCTTCTCAATAGTCGGTAATTCTCGCTGGCATAACCATCCCCGCCCCTTTTGCCTTGCATCACAGCAAGGTCTTCCAGACATTCAGGTATGGTGCTCTTTTCCAGCGGTCTTTTATTGACTATGAGGATTGGTGTCAGGACCTTTGATATTCCTGACACATGGCACATTCCCATCCACAAATATTGAGACTCGATTTCTGTGAATGGCTGCAGTAGGAGTCAGAGTGCCATGCTCAATCGCGAGGCTCTTCAGTTCCTTGATGAGAGCTGGCATTGACATTCCAATGTTTCACTGACAATTATCTCAACATTGCTGTTATGGCAATGCATCTCGATATTTCAGGCATGCATACATCTTTTGTGTACATTGCACATTGTTGAGCTCAGGACATTGCAACATGTGTTGTCCAGCTTCACATTATATCTAGCCTTGGTGGTATCATCAACACCTCATCCGTTGGCAAGTTGCAGCGATGTATCCACCAAGTCCATGATTTCTCAATCAAGTTCGCAGGATGTGGGCTTTCACAGCTATTTGAATAGCTGGGAACTGCATTGTATAGTGCCGTTGATTGACAGCGTCTGAACGTCGCTGTGAATTCCAAGCCTGTGGATGCATGAGTTGCGACTGCTATCCCTGCCCTGTCTGCATTGCTGCACAGCGATACGATCTGGGTTCTCAGTCAGGGAAACTTCGCCCTGATGAGACGAAGTTCAGGGATTGCAGCACATTGTAATCTTCGGTAGTCTAGGGGTAATAGCCTCAAGATGGTATTTCAAGTCATGGTAAGTAGATAGTGTCTTGTTGATGCATTCACTATGGGATCTGCATACGAGCAAACATATTCGGCTGCATTTCCCAGTCTCAGTACACCACAGGTGCATGAACAAATCTATTTGTCCATGTTTCTCGGTGCTCACATCATGGCTATTCTTGCAGAACAAGAAAGGAGTATTTTTAGTCCTGATAGAATGTGCGTTGTCATAGCACACATTTTCTCTTGGGAACCAAAATTTGCGTATAAATATATTATCATTGCTATCCTCACCCCTTTTGCCTCGGTCTGTAGCGAGGCATACAATGTTCTTAACCAGGAATAAATTTTCCTGATCTCGATTCTTGTAGGGGTTTTGAGCGTGATAGATTTTTCCATTGGTAAATGGTATTGAGGCACCATGTATGTCAATTCCAGGATATTCATGGTTTTGTGTGATCATGTGCTCTCGCTCGATCAGCAACTTAACCGTAATAATATTTGGAATAGTATTTTTTGGTAGGTTACAAACAAGATGTCATTTGTAGCTGTAGTTTAATTTATCCAATATTTTCAAATGACAACAAATATTGTCCTTCAAAAGATTTGGTTTAGAGTCAGGTGGTCTACCCTGCTTCCCTGCACGGATGACGTCACCGACATCCTTGAAGGCCATTCCTTGTTTGATAACAAGGTTCTTTGAGTCTGGTATTACCTGTGCCTCATTGTGCACAGGCAGTTTTGATGGACTCAGACTCAAGTAATATCCGGGCTTGCATTGGACATTGCCTGAGTTAATAACTGAGAGCCAATTTCATTCACCATCATATAGGATTGGTAATGTTATCACGTTCCCGTTCTATGATGTGATTTTCGAGATTCCCATGAACATGCACATGTTTAAGGTCAATGTCTCGATACTGTGGGTTCAATAGTTCTGAGCAGGTTCCCTGTGGTACCTGCACAGTACTATAATCGGGCTCGATGTTGCACATGGTACTGACATTACTGGAGTCGGTTCCATGTACACTCATGGATGAGTCTTTGGCATCCTGAATGGAGTACCGTTCATCGTCGAGATTCAAAGGTCCCAGAATATTGTGGGACTCTAGAGGGTGCATCTCCGAGTAGGCGGGCTCAGTGGGGTCAGAGTTGGATCGTTCATTGACAATTCATTGTGCCTCACTGGTTGTGCTAGTATTCTCAAAGGATGTGTCCCTTTGGTCATTGAGCACGCTAGGTACTCCATGATCTTTTGAGATTAAGAGGGTACCTCGAATTTGAGGTACAGTGGTTTTGGAACAGGCTACAACGTTAGTCGTAGGACGGTCCAGCACCTGAGTGGACTTATGTTTTGCATTGAGGGGTTTCGAAGCATGGTTCCTCCACTCAAGGGAGTGACCACTTTGTTCCTCATCTTGTAAGGTGTCCTTGTCCATCTCGCATCGAGTTGAGCATGAGTAGATGGACGCAAAGGGGACCTTGGCCCTTTTGGCAGTTTGTTTGAGGCTTCTCATAGGCCTCAAACATAACTTAGGGGTGTCCAAGGAATGAGGAACATTGTGTTGTCACAGTTGTGACATCCACATATGGTTTCTCGGGAGTAGGTGTAGGGTATCTGTATTCCCTACTAGATCTTTTGCAACAGAATCCTGAGTTTGAGCAGGATTACATATTCCCTCTCGATCAACTGAGCGTTCCTTGCTCAGTCGGATTGGTGCATTGACATTGTCTGGTTCCTCAACGGGTACCAGAGATGGTTCAGGAGTAGGCTTGGGTCGCGTTGCAGACTTCCAGTCGCGATATGACTTAGCCCGTGACTCAAGTATTTCCGTGTACATTTCAGCATACATGACATTGTCTACTTGCTCCTCAGATAGGTCAAGTATCATTTGAATAGTTTTATTTGCATTATGAATTAATTCTAGTCTATGTCGTGTACTAGTCACGCCGTATTTAGTTCAGATACTAGCCACAATGCCTTCCCGTAGGGTTTCCAAATCCCTAATGGAATTATCTCCTTCGCCATTTATTGGCACAGGAGATTTACTTGTCACTGTTTCCCAGTATGGAGATAACAGAGAGTCAGCTGATGGCATGGGCTTGGTATCGAAGTCAGAGGTTCCATGAACATCAGTATCAATGGCACATGATGGCACAGCTGTATAGCCATGCACCATCTCGGGTCATTGACATGAGGAGTTTGAGAACTCAGTTTTCAAATCCATGGTAACCATAGTGCCGCATTCATCATGTTGCAGATTTCCAAGGGTAGTATCTCCAGTGGCTGAGGTGGTATTATATATGATGTCATGTTCATTGCAACCTCGAGAAGTTTCTGGATGACTCAGTTCCACAGAGACGGACATAGGTAAATTAGTTTGTGTCCCTTGTGGTCTATCAGTAGCTGCTGCAAAGGGTGGACTCGTAGTCCATCCTTTGGTGGTCCAGCTGCAACTTCAACTCAGGTTGGAGTTAGGATGATGAGTCATGTTGAGTCCACTACAATCCGAAGATTGTATCAGACTGAGGTATGGCACCCAGAGGTAATCCTTAAACCAAATTCAAGGGTTATGAACTCCCCAATAATCAATCTGTTCTTGTGCTTTACAGAGTTCATGATGGATGCGGCCCATCATGAACAGTGATAGCTGTTCATTAGAATTGCGAGACATCCAAGTATGTCAGATTGGATTGTAATAAGCGAGCGCATTTACGATAGGGCTATTATGTATGCCATATCGTTTATATGACTCAGTTTCCGTCTGTGAATAGTAATTTCCCACCGACATGAAATCGTTCATCGTATCCTGAGTGGCTACGATGGTTCTTAGCGTGTCTAAGTACATGGTAATGTATTCGTCAGTAGACGAATCCATCTTCATGTTTCTCAATTGCAAGTAGTGCGACATTTCCATATGAGTGGTGTCGCTCATCTGGATTTGGATATTGTGGTCACTAACAAGCGAAGACTTCCAGAAACGGTCCTCTTCAAGTTCGAGGGTGTTGGTACATGATGCAGTAGGGTTACGTTGTGGCCCAACACTTGACTTAGTCAAACGGTCAGATTCGAGAGCACTTGGAGCCCAGGTTGAATCCAACATGTTTTTCAGACTTAACTTCTCAGGTTCTGAGCAAGAGTAGCCAAGCTTAGTGAAGCTTGACTGCTTCTCGAACTTATAAAGGCTCGAAGATAGGGTCCCAGACCCTAACTCATTATTATGTGAGAAATGCAAGTCGTCATTGCATGATGATGTGGTAGCATCGCCACGCAATGCTTCGAGTTTTCGAGGCTTAGATATAGCCGAACAATTGTCATAGCAATCAGCAGCATACAAATTAGAAATAACTAAATTTGGCTGCAAGTCTCGAGACACATGAACATCACATATGCAACCGCGATGTCGGTGTCTGAGAGTTGAGCCTTCAATTGTGGGGGGAGTCACACTTCCAAAGCCGCACTCATCACGACTTCGAGGGACTTCCAGACACTGGATCAGTCCAAGTTTTTGGTTGGTAGTTTTTGAGCTGAGTTTCTCAACTTTAGGATAAGATTGGTCAAGCTTAGCAAAGCTTGACTGTTTCTTAAGCTCAGGAGAGCTCAAAGATAGGGTCGCAGACCCTAACTTGTTGTTGCTCAAGGAATGCACATTGACGACGTGTGATGATGTGGCAGCACAGCCACTCAATGTGTCAAGACTTCGCAGCATTCCCTGAGTTTCTGAGGGTGAAAACAGGCCAACAGACACTTTCCTAGCCACAGGGGAGCTAGAAAACAAGCCTGAGGCATGCATGAAAGGGTTTACTAAAGCAGTTTGGTGGGAATTAGAATTCCCCCCAGGCATGCTTGTATTGGATTGTTCACAAGGTCTCCCAGCAACTACAGCTGGAGATCTGTGAGGTGTGACTGGTTACAAGTAGGTAAAGGTAACTAGGATAGCTATCTTGAAAAGAAAAGACAGTAGAGAGCAGTAGAGCAAGATCTGGCTGAGTGGTGACCTGGCACTGAAACTGGGGCAGCAGGGCCTGTAGTTCCAAAGCAGGGTGTACCAGAGGTTAGCCAGGGGTCACAGGGAGTGAGAAGAGAAAGGTAGAAAGGAGAAGACAGGGGGTTAAGCTCAGAAAGAGTGTGGTAGCCAGGTGTGATACCTGGTCAGCTGGCAATCAGGCTATGGCTCAATACAAGCCCTAGCTTTTGAAGGAGTATTAGTTTAGAGTCTAGAGAAGACTATAATGCTAGAAGATAGCTTAGAAAAGCTTTCTTCAGGCAGGAGATAGCTATAACAGGCAGCAACCAGGGATTGCTGACTGATGAGCTGGCAGTGAGAATGGAGT
>QMFE01006356.1:0-15798 GCA_003314665.1 Tricholoma sp. MG77 | reverse complement strand
TCTCATTTGAAGCTATGAATTGACTCGATCATACTCAATCAGTCTCAGTGAGAATTCCCATCATCATATTCAAGTTATAATCATTCTTTCTCGTTCAGCTTCGATGCGGTTTTCACTGGGTCTCAAGTTCAAACATCAGGTAAAATATTGTTCGTACATATGGTTTACCACAACGCAAAGAGGTCAAGCTCTATCCGAGTCAGTCCCAGTCCCTGATGCAAAAACTTCCATCATGGCTGTAAAAACATTCCAGCCATTAGTAGAGCTGACCTGTGGACTTCCCACCACCTCAAATAGACCCTCACACATTTTCACCATCTCATCCGAACCAAATTGAAGTACCTCTGGCGACGCATGGTCAGCTATGAGGCGATCAAGTTCTGCTTGTGGGATTTCAATTAGCTGATTTTTGCCACCCCAGTTGTGAGGCTTCTCATAGAAATCGATATGTCGACCACCAGTAGGTAAAAGACTGTCCTTTTGTTTGCAAACACGGTGAAAACGGCTTTCTTGAACAATGTTGTCAAGCCGCCGCTGGACAACCTTTGCCCAAAGCCAGCGGGCAACACCCCTGATGGCAAATAAAGGACTTCAACATCCCATAATGTCTCAGGAAAGATAATAGACATACTCGTGTATCTCATCTCCCTCATGAAATCCAGCAGCAATTTTGCCTGTCTTGTAAGCGTGACAAATGTTACTAAGTTCATGTTCGTGGATTGGGCGCCAGCCTCGTTCACGAGTGATATTGTAAGTACTCTTCACTGACTTGTGTGGTGGAATGAGATCAACATCCAGTGGAAGGTACTGTTGTCTGTAGAAGGTAGAAGGTAGTCAGATGAGATTGCTATTCTATATTATGGAAAAAGGAACATACCGCAAAGTGGTTTGAAGTGCAATAAGGAGTCCCACTTCGGTACCCATGTCGCTCGTTGTTGTCAGTGGAATACCTTAACAAGATTGAACATGGATAAGCGGTATAAATCAGATTATATGCCTACCTCCCCGTTCACGTGCAGTAAGAAGATAAATTGTTGGAGGAACCTTATTATTGCGCGCATTTGGAACCACCTTTAAATTCACTTCCACTCGGCTATACTTGTCTGCAATGCCCCACACTGCAATACCCATAGCCTGGAGCAACTTCTCATGCCCATCAACACACCATTCTTCATTTGGTCCTGATGACCAGAGTCCGTGATGATGAACCTTGCGTGTCCGAGGGTGGCGAGCAGCAGTAGCCTGCGAGTCATCAGCACATCGAAACTTACTGATGAAGTCTCTGCTCCACACAATCGGCATCAATGTTGCGAGCAATGATCCCTTTGATAATACGCACCTTGTTAAATGTTCTCCCCTAAGCGCTAACTTTTCTTGGATTCGGCGGCAGCCCCAACGGTTGAGATGATCTTCTTCAGTAATGTCCAGGATAGCAGCACCCTTTTCGACAGCAGAGAGTCCGCTTTTGCGTGCAGTGTGAATCCCTTGCTTCTGGATGATGCGCTGGACTGAACGGTAGCTATCACCAAATGTCATTTCATATTATACCTTTATTCAAACACTGCAGACTTCGTACGAAATGTCGAGCTTGTGATCTTCAAGTAACATCTGAGGAAGGTCCTTGATCTTTACACCTTGGTTGACATACTCCTGAATCCACACAGGCAGTTCAGGGTTGCTATCAACTGTGTGTAACAATACTGTCAGTTTCGACGACAAGCTAATTGAGTCGAACTCACAGTAAGGTTCTTCACGATGCTGGTTTTTACCCTTGGTGTTATTGTTCCAGCTAGGAGGCATGCCAGTACAGTAGAGAGACTGAAGGACAGGATTGGGGGTGAATCCCAGGTGATGGTGACATTCAATTCCAAATCAACGACTACTAGTAGTACTACATATTCCATTGTCCTACAATTCCTATTTTAGCTTCATTGATTCGCCAAGCAGATACTAATCCCTGGGAACCATTGTCTGATCTAGACTCCAACTTGAAGATCGAGGCAAGACAAATGCCACTATGATTCGAACTGCCCTCGTAGCCTGCAGATATGTGAATAGATTATATCATTACTAGTATTGTCAATGAGAGCATCGTAGTCGCGTACCTTGCCGCTGTCCCACTTCACAGACCTCCCAGCACCTCTTTATCTCAGTGACACCACCACCACCTCCTCGTCGTCGTAGACTCTACAAAGGACTCGCATTCCTTCTCGATGGAAAGGCGAATGGAACTTGTGGGTGTCCAGCCGTCTCCAGTGCCCACGCTCCTTCTCGATGGAAAGGCGAATGGAACTTGTGGGTGTCCAGCCGTCTCCAGTGCCCACGCAAGACTGTGTGTCGCTATGTGCATTGCTGATGCGGGAGTCACAGCGTTGTCAATAGGCCACGGGAGCTAGAACCTGAGAGGAGATGAGTGGCAGAGTGGTGGACCTTCGGCAATTCAATAGCCGACCAGATTGTTTGCGGTAAATTTTAGCCTGGCGCCTCTCGGACACCGTATACGCTTACCTTGGTGATGTCTAAATAGCACCTGGGGAGAGAATTAATGCTGGTGTAGGGTTTTATTGAGATCGAGCCTTGTGAAGCTAGGTCACGAGCATGATGACCTACTATAATAAGGCTATTACTGGAAGGTCAGGTGTTCATCATGCACGTTTTTGTACTAAAGTGTCTTACATAAGCACGTGCAGTAATCAGTGATCGCGCGTTGAACTTGGAAGTTGAAGCAACTTCGAATTCTAAGGAGCAATGAAAAAGCTAGATTAACGTTAACTCAATATGAAGTCATCCAAAGATGGATCGCTTTTGACTGCTTTCCTGACGGCGAAGGGTGAAACAGGTGAAAACCCCTCATCCTTCTATAAAACGTTTCCATAGGGTTCTGTCCTCTAGTCTTGCTGTCCCGTCATGGTCGAGTGGAACGCACAGGAAGAGATTCAAAGAGATGGCGGTGCGTGCTTACTATTTCGTACTGCCCTGTCTTTTCAAATTTGTCTCAGATGCGTTCGCCAAGTTTATGCACACCTTGCTGGGATTGTACATGTTCGTCGCCTTTTTATGTTTTGACAATGGCGAATTTTGATTCAAGTGGAAGTTGGGAATGGTTCACGTCGTTGGATTTTGACTGGCAATACCTGTCTGGGAAGAGAGCGTTTCGTTGGCCAATGGTATTTTTCTGCAGCCTTTAAGTACGTCCCATTTTACTGCACTAACATCCTATCGCAAAGATATTTTACTTCTTGAATCGATACTGTCTGCTTTTTGCAATGATAGGAATGTATGGTCTACCGTTATTTTTTATATGCGATTAACTAACAAAAATTTAGCGCGATCGCCCTAAACGTGACAACGTATGTTTCCTCTATCAATGGTAGGTTCTCGATCGTCGACTCTTTTCACAGACAGGTAAGTTGCCAAGGGCTGTACACTTTCAACCAAGTACGTTCCTATACCCTAGTACTTTGGCCAGCTGACGTTCAGCCCAGTGCTTCGGAAATGCTGCGATTGGCCTGGCTAGCATCAATCTGTCTCTTCGAACGTAAGCTGTGTGTGAGTCTTATACTTCACATCTCTTGATAACCTTCGGCATTAGTATGGCCGTGTGGTCCCAGAAGTGGTACATCGTCGTTCCGCTTGTCGCTGTTATTCTTGGTCATTGGTCGCTCCTGCTTCATGGTATGTATTCGTTTGAATAAGCCTACACTTTCTTACCATAGCCCATAGGTATTCTTTTAAAAGCGGTCTATGTCCCTGCGAAGGGTTGCGTCATTATATCTACGGACAGTAATGTCCTGGCTGCCACGTTCATTTACTCGATGGTCTTCGACTTCGCTGTTCTATCACTAACTGCCTGGAAGCTTTATTTTGACTCTGGATCTCGGTCACGCCTGGTGACTCTCATTTTCCAGGACGGTTTGATATACTTTGCCATTGCGTACGAGTCTTCCTACTCCTTTACGCTTAGAGCTTTCAGCTAAGCTACATTCTGATAGGTTTCTGGCCAATCTGATTGCCACGGTGGGGCTGTCGTGTTGCAACATCGGCGGACGAGGACTAACTGTGGGCTACCCGATTATCAGGTTTTCATGCTTCTCGACCTTAACCCGGTGATGTCGATAATCGCCAACGTTCCCGCTGCCGTCGCGTCTACTGTGAGAATTTACAACTAGTTTTAGTACCATTTCTCATGTTTATCTGAATAGATAGTAGCATGTCGCGCTGTGCGCCGACTAACGCAATACACTTTTCAAGGGCCAGAAATGTTTGGGTGAGTTTCTGTTTATCTTTTTATTTAACTTCCAGATCACTAATTACCGTCGCGCTTAGCTCTACCACTCAAAGCACAGGGTTAGCTTTCCGCTCTGGCGCAACCTCCTTTCTTCGACCCAAGCTCTCGACGAAGGTTACTACTGTGCCAGCTGCAGGTGTCCATGTTCAGGTGCTTAATCATATGTGTAGCCCTCCATCACATTTATCTCTGACTCAGACGCAGATGGAGACCTTCGAAAGCCCATCCGATAAATCATACATGGAGTTCGATGCATCTGGCAATATAGTTAAGGCTGCTGATTTCGGCGTCGACCCTGAGGCTCAGGAAATCAACGAAAAGTTCAAACGACCCCCCTACTAGACGAACCCCATGGGACCAATTCACTCATACATTTTCTTTCTTCCACTCCGTTTAAAACCTTTCTTTGATGAGTTCTCACCGCTCGCACTGTCATTTCTACCCTTCTTCCGCTTTGCATCTTTCACTCCTTTTCTTGGTCGTCCGAAAATATATCGCTTGTTGTACAAGAGCCATGGACTCTCGCTTGTTCAATATCCGCCATGCACCATGAAACTAGTCCTATGCATTTCGTTTGTTATCCCTCCCATTTTTTTGGCGTCAAGCATCAGTACTCAGCAGTCTTCATTCTTGCAAGGAATGGCAGCAAGACTACTTGCGTCACCACTGTTTATAGAATTTTAATTATAGACTGTAGGTATATTCATGTTGTTATGCTCACTGACATGACAGGTCTGAAGATCTGACTATCTGTAATTCTAGATACCGTGACTGTCATACTACCGTAGTACTTAACTGGTCAGTGCTCCAACGCCGATTATGTTGGTTCTAAAGCGTGCGTTATGATACAGCGATCTTGCATCGAAGCTGGGACCTGCTGGGTGCTCGAAGTACCATCAAGTCAATTTCAAATTTGATATTCACATCTTGACCTAAGCTTTCCTTCATAGCTAGCATGAATGGCCATATATTTCAGTGAATAAATCCCTACAAGATAATAACAACTTTAGTTTATCGGTGAATAAAACTGGTGAGAATATATACATACATCAGCCTGACTTGGGATAGGTATTCAGTTCGGAGGAAGGGCGATAGCCAGCTAAGTTCCGTGGAGATTGTGCATGGTGTGATGCCTCCGAGGAATTAAGTCCAACCCCAGGCTATTGACTACTTAGCTACGCATGATGTGCAAGGAGAGTATGTATGTAGAGCGGCTTGACGAGTTTTAGAAGGCGAGGTAACGAAATCGAGCTCCTCGCCTTGGTATCAGAAAAAGAACTCGAGAGAACCAAAAAAGGACTCTCGATAACCCTGTTCGCAGTATCGTAAGGAGGAGCTTTCGTTAAGTGGCGTTGCCCGTCGCCGGTTACGCGAATTGCCAAAGAATGAAGACCCGCGGAATCAGCCAGCCTCTAGTACGAAGGCCGGTGGAGATGATATACAAGAGTCGTTTCAGGTGGTCACGACACTGAGCTTTGTTAAGCTTGCACTCGACGCACGTCGATTGTACTATACAAATGAAATATCTGATCAAACGGTAACTTGGTACAACGGATTAAGCCTGTACGTACGATGGAAACTCATCCCTTAAGTATCCACGAGATACAAGACTTCTGTCTTCTGAAGTCATTTTAAAGAGTGAGAAATGTTAACCACTGGCGCGCGGAGGATGTCAGTCCGTTTTCCACTCACCGACAGATAGGCGGCAGCTATGTATCTAGAGGATCAACAATTATTCGTACTTTTCCATAGCGCCCAATATAACAGTAGACATTTTCGTTTTCAAGTTTGGTAATTGTTTACTAGCAAGTTATAAATGAAGACGAAGCCTTGTATAGAATACGTTTCGTCAGTATTAGGCATGCCAGTATGATGTTTGCATTCTCACTAAAGGCTTTATGTAAGACAGTAGCTCTGAGTATACGCCGGTAAATGCAATCGTTTCTTTCTAGAAGGAAATAAGTCCAAATTGGCAGGAAGGATGGCTGTAGATCGCTTGATTATCCATCAAAAAGAGTGCAACAGAGGATGCACCACAAATCCGAGGCATAGAAACCTGAAAGAGTCGGATTGTCAGATCAGGCTTGTACTTAGGCGGCTCAGAGTTCAAGTTGAACTTCGAGGAGCATCCGGAGTTTTAAAATCGTGAACCAAACAACTGCCAATAATGACGCTAACGGCCACTGTGAGCGCTCAGTGAATGACAGTGATGAAATCAAACGTGCATGGCACCCAGAGGTGACGAAAGCAAACGAAACCCCGTCCGCATCTTCTCCTTCGATTCCCTTAAAAGTTTATCTTTACAAAGCTCGCTTGACAAGTCGGATCATGCCCTCAGTGGTAGAGGGTCGCCGAAGCCCTCCACAGCCTGGCGAGTTCCAGACAAGCAAGATGGGGGGAATAGAAATGCAGCAGATCAGAATTTGACAGATAAAGAGTTGGTTGAGTCTCCTAGGCTTGGCGAGGAATCGTTGTCGTCCCTAAACTCAAGCGTTGGCCCAGAACACAGAGTCAACCTTCGTAAACCCGCGCCTGAGAAGCTGAACAGATCAGATAGTGGTGAAAACCTACCTTCGGTATCTCAATCGAAGGCACGCTGGGAGCATCTTCGGCAACATGTCATCGGAGCACCGGCTCGTCCAGTGACCTCACCGATTGCCTTGTCGCAATCCTCTCCTACGGCCTCTCAGCATACCTTGCCTCCTCCGCGGTCTCAGACACCCAAACCTTCTCGATTAGCCAGATTTGGTTTTCGTCATGTTGTAGACCAGGCTCGTGAGTTTGGAGTTGACGACACCCGCAAATTCGCGGCCGAGCTGCAGAAGATTTGTTGGTCTATCCGGTCTGCAGAAGGCCACAGGAAAGTGGAACGTGAACCCACGGGTTCGTCTCTCTACCTCCCTTTCATGTCCAATACGTCACTTTCTACTATGGGTAACTCGAGTGCAGACAACTTTTCGCATGGCAGTAACAAGAAATTCGAACTTCGACGACCACAGTCGATGCAGTCTCTGGCTCATGCTCGCTATTCCATATCTTCGGTAGGGCCTCTCTATCAGTCGCTGTTGCAGCACGCGACTCCGTCTGTGAATAGAGCACTTCCTGCCCCGAGGCTTCCAGTGGAAGCCGAGGTGCTTTCAACTCTCCTTACGCCATTCACAACGTCTGAAAGAGGGGTACACGTGGACGATGAAATGCGGTTGGCGGTTGAGTCCTTCGATTTACTCACGCGAACATGGCCTCCGTCGAACGAAGTCAGCCCATCATTCGTTCTTGATGTTGCAAGTCTGATAAAACATACAGGTTGCAGGAGTTGAACGTTGTCTGTGGTGTTGTAAAGCCGCTTTGATTCCATCAACATCTAGAACTGAGCTCCTAGGGTTGCTTAAGGGTCTCCTGGACTCTGGTGAAAGAAACTATCTTGTTACCAAACTAGACACCTTTCAAACCCTTGCCCAAGGTTTATTCTCCCTTCTGCCAGGGCTGCGCCATTCGGCCGCAGCAGCTACTACACAAAAAGACTCCAGACTATTACAGGACGTTATTGATAAACTTTATTCTGGGCGTTGTGGGGATTTGGATGTCATTTCTGTCCAGAACGAGTACAACACCGTCAGGTCACCAAAGGAAAAAACAGATCTGCTCAGATCGGCGCTGCTCCTGGATTCTCTGTCTAAATGCTTGGAGCAATGTACTGACGACGCTCGACTATGGCTACTGGAAAATTTCTTGGAGGTTTGCAAGTATTCCTCTTGATCGCGTCCAATCCTGATGTATTTCTGTTCAGCAAACTTGGCTTAGGTTTTTAGAAGGCTTGGATTTTACACCTCTTGTGGCATCAATTCATGCTCGCACGTTGAAAAACCTTGGGCGCGGGTTGCTGAATTTGCTGTCCCTGCCTGTTGACCACTCCACCTTCGTTTCCAGAATGCAAGTCGTCACTCGGGTGCTACAGACTAGGATCATACGGGAGGTGGACTCCCTTGATGATAGCATTGTTTCAGATGCAAGGATATTAGTAGTGAAGATCATGCTCTCATTGATTCGCAACGATAAATCGAAAATGGCTACACAATGGAGTGTTTCTTTTATCTGTCAGTGGTACGAGGGATCTACGATGTGGAGATCTAGCATCGAGGAAACTCTACGGAGTCTTGTGAGAAATTATTTAATAGTTATCTTTGCGATATTTAACTAACTTAGTACATTTCAAAAGATAATGAGCAGCGACTGGTCGATTCTACTGGAGACATTATCCTTAGTGATCAATGTTTTCCCCGATAATCCTAGAAAATCGTTAGTGGCATTTTGCCTTCCGCTATTGCACGACGTACGTGTTCTGTGCAGAAGTAATTTGATGTTCTGATGATGGATTATCGTGCAGCGACTGGTTGAAGAGCCACCACCACACCCATGTTTGCCCCTCACCAATCTTCTTGATACGATCGCCCAGCTCTACCCTCAAATGTTTTACAAACCTCTCTTCTCTTGTGCAGCTTCTTCCAAGGAATCTACTATTGTCAATCATCTCTGTGCAATGGTCGTTATTGCGAAATTCCTTCCAGACTTTTGGACACAAGATGCTGAGATGATGTCAATCGCACTGATGAGTGATATGAGCGGAAAGAAGTCGGAGGATCCGGGGTCGATGTCCTGGACAAAAGCCAGGCTAGGCCAATGCGTTCTTTTGGTAGAATTGATCGAGCGTCTTCAAACTGCCCGTCATCAGAAAGAAGAGTCTCCAGTGAGTCTACTCCCTCCGGTCCACGTTGATCAGTTGGCTCAGTAGGGGTGTGCTCTGGCTTGCAGAACTCAGATACTTCTCACGCGGAGACGTTTAAATTCGCACTAGCATTGGAAGCTAGGCTAGCAATTTTGCTTGATGTCAAGGTAAGGGCAAGATTTGTTTTGAATCTTGTGTATCCTGTACTTGAAGGATTTCAAGGAACAAACTGCTCTGATAATCCCACCCTCTCAAAGGCTGCTTTTCTGCATGCTTTTTCGAGAGATTAGGTTACTAACCCGATCGTTTAAACCGTACGTCAAACATAACAACCATTTTCACCCGTTCGTTCATTTTCGTTTCAGTGCTCCTTGGCTATCGCGTGTTGTTTCGTGGTTTATCGATGCTCATCTAGACGATGGCATCAACCCTGACCCCGAAGAGGAGGAAATGCGCACCATTGGTCAGGTACGAGGACTATATGCTGCTGCCCACGATGGCGTGCGCTCCCCACATCAGGTATTCATGGTTAATCCTTTGTGGGGTAATATCTTGATAACATATTAGCGACGAAGTACCGTCCTATTATCGAAAAACTTGGAAAGGCCCTTTCAACCTAATGTTTCATTTACCGGTGCCACCATAGATCTTGCTGCCATTTTTGGCGGTAAATCGGCATTACTTAGTTCCCTTACGAAGGGCTTTGTAGGGAAGGCCATGAAACTGTTTGTTACTATGTCTACCTTGCTGACATCCAGTGATTTTCAACGACTTGGTCCACACCTCTGGGAACACGTCCGGAATGAAAATAACTCCTCTTCGACAACATCAGTTTGTTTCTCTTTTGTACCGTTGGAAACGTTTTCTCACTCTCCGATGTTTGGCATAGGTCTGTTTTCTCCTAATGCAATGTGCGGAAAGGATCCCTTTAGATCTGCTAGCCGTAATGGAGGTTGATCTTCAAAGGTACTCACTAATTCGTAAAACACACGAAGCTGATCCCAATTACATCTATTTAAGCTCCAATAACGCCACAAAGTTGGCTGCCCTGCAAAAGATTAGCATCCTTACAAATTGGCGATTTCAAATACTATCCCAACACGTTCTCACAGACCGGTCGCACCGTCCATTCAAGTTGGCCCGTGGTCCTCTTCCATTTCTTGCAACGGACATTGGCTCAAGCGTATACGTGCTCGAGGAAGACCCTAACGAAATGAAGGATAACCTTCCATCCGAGCTAAGGAAGCGTCTGGCGGAGATTGGCTGGGATCAAGGTGATACGCCTGTTAACCAGCAACTGGAGTGGATAAGAACACCTATGTCACTCCTCCCCACGTATCAGCTTGATCATTTGGACAACCCAATACGTGAAACATTACCCACAACACCCTCTTCGCCATTGATGACTTCATCGCCAGTAGGAGATAGGGTCGAAGAGACACCTGGACTCCTTAGGCGTAATTCTTCCACTGGAGGCCCAATTCATAGCTTAAAACGTCGAGCTATCTTTGTTCCATCGCTAACCGCCATCTTCCCACGCCTGGCATCTTTGGTGTTCGATGCAAATTATACCGTTGCCTTCGCGGCACGAGGTATTATCATAGACCTCATGCGAAATGACCCTGCTCTCCTCGTCCGCCCAGTCCTGGATCTGTTTGTGGAGGATCAAAGAGACATGGACTCTGTCATGTCAGGGATCAAGGCCTTTCTGCATGTGCAACGGATTCTGCCCTCTCCGATGTCTCATTATTTGTTCAACCACCTTGCAGGCTTCTTGAAATATTCCGCTCGATATTCTGACGGAAACACTGCCCTTGAAGACTTTGCTCATATTGTCGCGGTACTAGCCAAGCTGGTGACCCAAGTTAGTGGCATATCTATCCGCGAAATTCGTCGTGCAAAAATTGAACCATTCCTCATTCCTTCGGGTTCTCTGTGGTTCCCATCATCGGCTCCCGTTGGCCCCATGTTTCCAAGGGGTCCCAACTCAGTGCATGACCCATTTGGAGTTCTTGCTCCTGATCTGGTCTCAATGATCATGATCCGCACTTCACAAAATCTACTGTTTCTGTCAATGCTGAAGCGCAATCGACAAGATGTCCAGCTTGTCCGGAAGAATATGTCACACCTTGTCCTTCCAACTACAGGACGTCCCTTTGCCGCGGAACCCCTTGGGCTATCAGATTTCGTTCCCTACAGGTCATATTTAACTGAAGGCGATGCCAGTCTCGCCGGACTATCGTTGATGCTTTCACGCAGCTATCTTCTCCTTGTGGCCCAAGTATTCAGGTCTATGCCCCGACACCTCAACGACCGCAACGAGCTTGCAGTCCTTACCGATGGGCTTAATAAGATATTGTTGGCGCATGGGGACGACATTGGTGTAGTTGGTCAAGTTATGATAGGTCTGTATTTCATTAGCAACTGATTCCACTTAACTGATACTCGTCGCAGCCCTCATGGTTGCAAGTACTCGATTCCGGAGATTGTTTACATCCGGCGGCGGATATGGCCTCTTCATGCCAGCGATCGTCAAGGTTTATACAGAATCGGAAGGTCACTCAGGCATAAGGCTGGCCATCGAGTATGCAATCAACAGATTTTTTGCGCTCCATCAGGACATCTTCCTTTTTCAATCCCTGGACGCTATAGCTCACATCGTGATGCTGCCTGATGTCGAAGGGGATTTACTCGCAAGGAACATCTACAGTTTGTTCTCTGCATTACGCAGAGGCGTTTTGCCTTCGACGCCGGATCCGGCAGGAATTCACAATGCGAACAAGCTCCAAGAGCGTGAAGCTCTCATTGCCAGCACTGCGGAGGAGAAGCCGCAGACGTTCTTGGCATTAATACGCCGGCCTCAAGGCCAGCAAGGCCAGGATCGTATCACGATTGACTTACCAGAAGAATATGAATCGAATCGACTAGGATTTGACAATTTCGTCCGACTTTTCCTGACAGTCATTGCTCATGACCCATCTATCTTCCAAGCAGAGCGGTTCCTGCGATTGTTTCGTTATCTCGCGCCGTATCTGTATCACGCCTCTCCATCTGCAAGAACTGTTCTACAAGAAGGAATCGAAGCGCTTGGCGTTGTTCTCAGCAGAGCTTCCGTCAAAGTTAAGCCTGGGGACGGACTGTCGACCCAACCTGTCAATAATCGTGAGGATTCCGAGTCGACGGAGGTTTTACTAGACGGCCAACTCCTTGGAATATCTGGATCACCCAGCGACATCCTGTCCATGCGACTTGATTACCTGTCGTTAATTGCTACTTTTACCCGCGCTGGTGGGCAGCTGTCACAACCTCCTACATTTCGAGCGATAGATCTCGTCGGGATAATACTCAAGGATTCTCACTCGAGCCATGCCAGTGACGTCATTTCAAGATTCCTCGCGGACTTTACCCGGCATTCACTTCTTCGTGAGAGCGCTCCTAGTGTTAAAATGGTAGTTTCTTTTCTCCGGGACCTTGAACCTGTCATCGGTGGACATTTGACTGTGGTGGATTTTACTGGAGTATTTGAAACGATCACAACTCTAGCGTGCAATCCGATGTACGCTAACGAGCTGTCATTTTCGCGCGTTGTGGTTAACCAAATATGCGCGGCAGGACTATCTGCTTGCGAATTGGCAGCGTCGGAGAACCTTCTTCTAACCTTTCCTTGTCGATCCAGTCTTGTCGCCCTGCTTAGACAAGCCGTTTTTCTCCCTGGCGCTAATGTCATTTCTGAGCTGGAAAAACAGACTGCTTCTTACGAGTTTCTTACTGGCGTGGTCTTCCCCTTTGTCATGTCTCTCAAAACAGAAAGAGACCTCCTATCCGATGGTCTGCTCAGAGAAAACGAGCATCGTGGTGCCATAGCAAGCGCCTGGATTCGCTTGTTATCATACTCGATGTCGGCTCTCGAAAACGCTTCAAAGCGTCCCATTGAACCGTCGAAGTCACAAGACAAGGCTCGTTCGAATAATACACAGCCTGCCCAACGCCCGACATTTATCATAGCTCTGCAGATATTGAAGATCATTGTCGTTCGAGCTGAACCTGATCTTACTTCGCATCTCCCTGGACTTTGGGCCCGAATAGCTTCCTTCTTGAAGCCTATATTAGAGGAAGGTGATGCAAACTTTTCCACCTGCACGCAAAACATCTCTCCCTCTCCTTCACCCACCGCATCACCGACCACGAGTGGACACTGGGACCCGTTCCCATTGTCAGCGTCAACGGGTACACAGGGCTCGCCGTTGAATGATCGTTCTTTTTCCAGTCCCCGAGCGATCGATTACGCTCTGTGGTCATTCCTGGAGTGGCTTTGCCTATACCGCAATCCCCTCATGCTGCAAATGCGGATATGTGTCTTTGAGAAACTTGCTGAGCTCGATCAAAAATTGCGGTATCATCCAGGCTTGCAAAGTCCTGGCAGTCGCCCTGTCTCGGCGTTCTCCAAATCCCCTGTTCGAAGGCGAATGTTTGGACTCCCATCACCTCACACCTCCCCAGGACTAAGTCCTTCTCCATCTCTTCCCTATGAATCTGCTTTCTCTTTCGGCGGTCGGCAGGCTGGTTACAACTCAACCTCACCATCACATACTTCCCTCAAGATCGTTCATTTAGGACCTATCTCGCCGATATCCGCATTCGGACGTGCGCTTTCCGGAGATAGTAATGCAATGGGCATGGATACCAACGTAACAGCATTTAAGATCAAATCGTTGACTCTTGTTCGGGCGACGTACAGACGGATTCGGACAGTGCAGTGTTATATGGGGTATCAGCCCCTCCTTCCGATGCCGTACAGCCACGAGATGGATGAAGATGAAGTGTTTCCATCTGCGTGGACGAGGAATCAGGCATTAGATGCGATCTTTCTGGAGACCAGACAGTTGATGGAGGAGTTTGAACAACCTGATCGACCTTCGCATGATGGCGTTGTACTGATGGATCCCTTTGTAGCATAGATTGTCAGTGGGTGACTTTCCGTAAGAATCTAGAAATTGTTGCCGGGGTTATGGGTGGAGTCGGAACGTGTTTGATATCAGCTCTGTAGATTTTTCTAATACATAAGCAGACAACCTACACATGTTCACGGGAGAGGATAATATCATGTGTATTCCCAAAACGAGCGTTCGGACCACAAAATATGAAGATTTCATTTAGATTTCATCACACTGATGGTGACTCAACGTCAGGCCGGGCCGAAGACGTTGTGTCCGGGCTTTGTAAGCGCGACGTGTACTGGCGCGTTCAACTTGAACGCGCTCTGGACATTTTCTGACGTCTTCTCAAATGTACTCTGACGTCAATCAATTAGTGGCCTGTGTGTAGTGAGATTTAAGAAGCTTTGGACAGTAGATCAACTCTTCCTTCCTTTTCCCCATTCTCACTCAGGCAGTCAACACCTGTCTGAATTTTTTTTCACCCACCCTCCTCCCATTCTCTTTCTTAGCATGCCTTGGTGTAGTCTCGTTTTGCTCCTCCAGACTTATTGCCCATTTATGGGACTAACGGGGCACGCTCCGAAGATTCTGATTGCAACCTTTTTCTTTCCTCTCGAAATAATTTGTGTCTATACAGTTCCCTTCACTCATTGATCACAACTTTTGAGTGAAGCATATCAGCGAGGCAAGTGTATTGGGAAAAAACCACAATTGGCTTTTGGACCGAGCTATGCATCTCCTGGCTACAAGATGGTCTGAGCTTAGCCGCATGGGAGGGAGGGCTAAGCAGGGTGTGGAGGGAGGGAAACTAAAAAGTATGGTAGCCTAGTCAATGTATCTCAAGGTCAAGGAGAGTAAGTGTGTAGCAAATAAAGTCTCTATCTTATAAGGAAAATAAAAGGAGGAAAGGAGAAACGTAACAGTATGGGTGCATTAAAACCCTTCCTATCCCAAAAACCCAGTGGGAAAAATCAGGGACAGTCAATGGAAAGCTACCAACTGACACTGTTGCAGGGGAAGATACTTAATAAAGAAAATAAACACTAAGAAAAACAAAGAACAGCAAAAGGGATGCAGGAACTTGTGGATGCATGTTCCTGCTATTGTTGACCTACATCACAAAACCTATAAACAATAAAGTTCATCAGTGGAAGGGAGGGGAGGGAGGGTGAAAAACAAAGCTGAGATCTAGTCTCTGCTGTAGAGACCAGCCAGTGAGGCTGGCATGGAAGTTGAGAGCAAAGTTCGACGTTGCGATCAAACTCGTGCCTGTCCATCATAGACTCGATTCTTTAGACCCCGCTCCTCCTTCACTTCAGCCTCATCTCTCGTACCTCATTCCTTCATCCTCACTCCTCGTTACTGCATCTATAGAATACCATTTGCCGCGTTGAAAGACATGTCCTGTCACGTGATCTCCACGTGTTATCCCCGACAGGATTTCCAGAATCCCCCCCCAAATCTTATTTGCACTATCACCAACAAATAACATTTTACATTGAACTCTCCTTCACATATAACAAGTGCGTCCATACAAATTTAAAGCTCTTGTTTACCGAGTTTAAGCGAGGTGGAAAGGGACCCCGGATTACCCCTACAGAGCCTTGACCCCGAAAAATCAAAATTTTGGGTTTTCTTGTCCGTCGATTCCTGTCCGGATTGCACCTAACCCTATCGCCTGCCTTTCTCGGCTCCACACGGACCACACCTTCCTAAAAAGGAAACTTTCGGCTGGACACGCAGGGGTAACTCGAATGCATACACCGATCATAACGATTTCAAGGAGGCTCAGGGTGGTTTCCATAAAAATATCCTGTCCAACCTTTCATTTCTTGTCCTGATTGAACCTA
>QMFE01006352.1:0-12553 GCA_003314665.1 Tricholoma sp. MG77 | reverse complement strand
TCTACAAACAACAACAATAACAACAACAACCCTCCTACCTCTACAATCACCCCAAACACTCTCGACGCTATCGCAGGCGCTATCAACTCAACATCAACAAATCCTAATCCTCCTGATCAATCCTACTCACACCAGAATCCCCAACACGAAAATGACTCTTACATCACCTCGGCCAGTAACGCTGCTACTTCCGCTGCAAATGGCCTCTTCCTCCTCTCTCAAGCTCATCAGGAACTCACTAAACGTGAGGAGGCTCAGGCACGCGCAAACTTGAACCCTCCTCCTCCTCCTCCTCCTCCCTCTGCCCCCTCCCCTAATGTTAATGGAAAGCGTACTTCTAAACGCAAGTCCTATGATCCAGTAGATCCATTACCACCACCACTTCCCGCCCTCAATGGCCCTGCTGCATCAAAGCGCACTCGCGCAAATTCTAGTGCTCGGGGTCGTAGATCTAGCACAGAAGAACATGATGACGATGATGATATGGACGATCAGGACGAAGACGATCCAGAAGCCCAAGATCCTTCTTCCAACAGTCGTCCCAGACGAAGTGCTAAAAAACCAGAAACTGAAGAAGAGAAGCGTAAAAATTTCCTGGAGCGTAACCGTCAAGGTACTATTCCCCCGTTTTCAATATTGTGTTCATTCAATCTCACCTTCCCCCCCCCCCTAGCCGCCCTTAAATGTAGGCAACGCAAAAAGGCTTGGCTTGCCCAACTTCAAGCCAAAGTTGAATACCTGAGCACTGAAAATGATCGTCTCACCTCTGCACTAGTCGCTTCTCGTGACGAGATTTCTCGACTCTCTGCATTGGTCGGTGGAGCCGGCGTGGTCGGCCTTGCAACGTCGAATGGCAGCACAGGTCAGCCACTATCCATGAACGTGAATATGGCTGCAGGCAAAGGCGTCACCGTCGGTGCGCGGGGCAGTGGTGGATATGGATATTAAGCCCGTCCTAACATCAACTCGCGGGGAAACTTGAAATCCGGGGCAAGGTCAAGGAGAAGAACACATTTGTCAGCTGGACATCTCGTCCAACTTTCCCCCATCACCATTAACATCATACCCCCACACTTCTCATCACCATTGATAGTGTCATTGCCACGCTACAAGTTGTTGCATGCCCCCGCATTTTGGAAGATGACATCGCTGTCCAGCGAGAGGGCTCACTTTTTGCAAACCGGACCATTCGCTCTGCTAAGACTTCACTCTGAAAAAAACACGCTATGTCAGTCGGAATCTTGCCCTCCTGTTTTGCTTTTTAACTCTTATCTTTCGGGACGAAGTGTACATGAAAAATAAACGAATGACAACTTCGTATCTTATAGTAATTTACATTCGCTGTATGCTTATTCTTTAGGAACATCAAATTTGACTGCTCCATCATGTATGTGTATGTCTTTTTCTTATGGACTTGAAACAAATCCTCGTTTGCATGCGCGCTGTTTCGTGATGGAACATTTAAAGGTGATTCCCAGCGAGCCTGTATTACGACACTAGGATCAACAGAAAATGCCTTTGAAGAGCCCCCCAGGGACCAACAGGATCACGAGAAAAGGAGGTTGTCGGTGGGGCTCGTATTGATCGGATAGTCTGCGATCTGTAGTACAGTCAAGCTGGCAAGAAAAGATCGCCATTGGCTCCAGAAATATCAGCGTCCGCGACCATCCTGGAAGGCGGGTCAACAGCACTGCGTTCGCCAACGCAACACCAGGCCCTGCGGGCATTTCTTCAAGTTAAGCGCGGGCGCTAAACCTGGCGCACCACAACCAATCAAGTCCGGATATTTCGACATTGTCATCTCGCTAGCGAGCAAAGGGTCGGACGGGTGTAAGTGCACACATTTCATGATCATACATAGTACGTCGCCAGAGCCATGTGGAATTGTCAAACCAGCGGACCGTAATGTTTAGAGCCTTTTACGAGGCGAGTAGCAGACTGCAAATTTAAACTGGCATTGTGAGACTATTCGGTGTGTAAGAAGACAAGGCGACTTCAAGTTATGATGGATATCGATGTCCAATCTACACATCCTGTCAAGCTCATCCAAGTAAGCCCGCAAAGCATCAATGCAAACCCTAATCTTCAATTCACTGGCGTCAGCATCAACGGATTGGAGCTATATCCGAATGGATGCTATCATCCGTAGGGATTGAAAAGTCGGCATCCCCTCGCTTGGAGATTAATTACACTGATTTTGAAGGTTGAAATCTGGATAGGATCCTGCCATTCCTGTCTAGATTTCGCACACGAACTGAACAGCGAAACGAACTCGCGCGTCGCATGCTACGAATCTCGGATGATCCGTCGATCCCTCCACCTGATCTTCAAACGGGGGTGTTTTGGCTAGAGACACTTGCAGCTGATGAGCAAGTCCAAAGCGAGGTCTGTACAATTTTAAGTGACGACTCATGGAAATAGCTGATCGGAGTTGACAGGATGTACTACAAGATCTATGTCGGCAGCTTGGAGGAGTGGGGATCACGTCTACTGAGTAGGGAAAGTCCCAACACCAACCCGCTCGCCCATACGCGTTGGCTAATTTAATGGCATGCCCTCAATGACTGTCTGATGATTGATGGGGAGCACCAGCACGATATCCCTACCCACGACGCAATCGTCAAATTACGCATTGGTGGGTGTCCGTAAAAGACGGAAAGTAGCTTCGTACCTCGAGGAACTTCTATCTTCCCTTTGGCTGGTAGTCAAGCAGCTATCGTTGGGTTACACGCCAAAATCTACAGCTTCTATGTATTCTACAATTTAGTCTCGGCGTCTTTTCCGAGGAGTAATGCATCTCCAACAAGAGTAGTCGAGTCCTTCTGCTCCCTTACGAGCTGGCTGAAGGCTTTGAACCGAGAGTGGGTTGCACTACCAATGAGCTGGAAGGCCAAACTTTCGCTTGTGGTGACGATAGCACCTTCCTGTCGCAAACGGTCAAGTGCAATGGGTACTTCCCACTGATTGCAAGAGGATACGCCGTCAGCGACGATGTAAGGGACATATGGCTTTAAAGGAGAGGGGGGATTGAGGAGTGAGAGCGCTGATTGTAAAACGCAGATGTGTGCCTGTATGACAATATTACGGCAAAGGTGCGAAAACGGGACTAGAAGAAGATACCTCGTTGCCGAAAATAACGACAGACTTGATGTTGGGGCGAGCATTCAAGATAGCGATAACTTGGGGGATGATCATGGAGAACTCTGTCTTGTCGAAAGTCCCGAGGTGAAGAGGACCAAGGGATGCAAGATCGATGGCGGGATCGATCGGCCCTAGACCTGTGAACGGTTGTTAGGGGGACTGACGATAAGGACGGAAAGTGAAAAACCCTTGGAGTATTGAGTAGTACATACGACTTCGCAACCAAGAATCTGTAATACTGTGTTGGTCGGGGAAAAGACCTGGAATGGGATATAGTTTTACCTTTGCGATGTTCAAGAGTTTATTAGCCGTAGCGACGACATGGTCAAAACCATTAATGGCAGGACCTAAGAGAGAATGAATATAAAATCTGTATGGAAGAAAGAGAGAACCGGCGCACGAAACTTTGATTGAATGTCGCATAAAAAGAAAATGGTCGATTCGGGTTGCATGCCAGTGGTTTCGAAGGAATGCAAGCCTGAGGGCAATCACGTGAGGTTGAGCTGTCTCTCTCTCCTCCTCCTCGTTCTGCCATTCCCGTTGGCACTTCCCTTCCTTTCATCTCACTCCCACAAGGACTTTCCTTCTTTTTATTCTTATTGTCATGAGTACTATAAGGGACGATTCAGTCGCAAGGAAAAAGGTTGGATTTCTTCATCTGCTTATATCACTTCTAATATATCTTTCTAGTTCGAGTCTTTTACTTTTGGTAAACCCAATACCCAGAGGAATTCTCGTGGACATGATCGTTCTCATTCTCGCAATACTTCCATCTCTTCCACTTCCTCTCTTCCTTTTTCTGTTTCCTCAAAGTCTACAAACTCTTTCGATGGGGCTTCTTTCTCAAATCCCCCAACAAAGCATAATTCACATCACAGGCGTCGTTCTTCAGTTTCCACTCGCCGTGAATCTGCTGAGATAATGGGCGTATCTATCCCTGATCTGCCTCCTTCCTCTTCAGATGACAATATCAACTTTGGCGACACAGACTCCATCCGTCGCCGAGCTCTCTGGGCCCTAGAGGGCAAATCAGACGTCCCTTATTCAAAGGTGGAGATCCCTGAGCTTTCCACTCCAGTCATGGACAACTTGACTTCTGATCTATGTGAGTTTTCATTCTCTGTTCATTTCGTATTCCCTTGACTATTTGTTGCAGCATCCGCAAACACCCCAACTTATGGCCAAAGCATTACTGCCCTCATGGCAAACAAGCGAGACTCCTTCAAGCTTCTCGCTCCTTCCTCTTCATCAAAGGATCAACTCCACACCTTGGTGGAAGAGGAAGAGGAAGAGGACGAACCCCTGGAATCTCCATTGGAGACGCCCGAAACTACTCTTGCTGTCACCCCTGCACTTGCCATCGTCAAAGCTCCCACGTCCCGTCATCGCCCTGCTAATCTTAGTCTCCGTCCTTTGTCTCTGACTCCGGAAAACCTCGTCACCGCTGTGAATGGCTTACCAACCCCTTCCATCACCCCGAGCCCACGGCCGGGCCTTAAATCCCTCGCCCTCTCCCCGTCATCCAGCATCATGGAGGATTCTATGAACACCACGAAAATCACATCCCTATTTATTTCTCCTTCATCTCCTCGCCCCTCCCTCAGTGTCAGCATACCTACAACCGAGCTTCCATCCATATCAACCGAAAAATCAAACCGGCGCAGCAGCATCCGTTACAAATCCTCCTCTACATCATCCACTTCTTCCAACGGCGTCTCGACCAATTTTGCCGGGTTGCCCACGCCAGAAATGACTCCCACCACCTTCGATCGGCCTTACTCTATTTCTGACTCCATCAGGAATAGACACAACAGCATTGGCACAACTAGCAGCGCTGACGATGAGTTTTTTCCTGCCCATCCAAGCCAAAGAAAGTCGCTTAGCACGAGTGAACAACACTTTCTCTTCAAGTCCCATAATGCGCTTTTGGCACGCATTACGGACCTTGAGAGGGCTCTTTCGGTGAGGAGGAGGGACTCCACTGGCCTTCCTAATGTTGGGAGCTCGAGGCCTGTCTCCATGGCTTCGGATTTCTCGTCGAGCGAGGCAAGTAGTGAGCCAAGTGACGAAATGTTAAGGCTTGTGGCAGATTTGAAGGCAGAGAGAGATGAGTTGAAACGTGATGTGGATGGATGGAGGACGCGGGTGGGGGATATGGAGAAGCAGCTTAGCATCTTTACCAAGAGAGTGGAGACGGAAAGGCGTGATGCGTGGGTCGCAAGATCAAGGGTAGGCTTGTTGGAGGTAGAGAAATCCACGCTGGAAAGAAAAGTCGAAGGTGTAGAGAGGATGATGGCAGACATGGAAGATGAGAAGAAAGCCCTGGTGAAAGTGAACGAGGTCGCACAGGAGAAGCTCCGCGCCGTCGAGGAAGAGCTAGAGCAGGTTAAACAGGAATTGGAGGAGGAGAAGGCGGCCAGGCAGGAAGCTGTGGCACCTGTCTTTGAAGCCGATATCCTTGCCACACCTACTCCGAATACTAGGTCGCGACCTCATGGCTTCTCCCTGAATAATGGGTTCGGGTCCACTTCACTTGACTCTGAAGGTTCCACAACCGATGTGGATGACTTATTTGAAGAGAACACCCATAATTTCCCTCTCAAGGCCGTCACCGAGGAACCTGAAGAATTGATGTCAGATGACGAAAACGGCCTTGCAGGGTATGAAGATGAAGCAGATTCAGACCTCAGTTTCCGCTCCTCGTCATCTTTTGATTCAGAGGATGAAGCATCAAGATCTGTGGCACATCTCGAGATTGACATCTCTTCGTCTGTTACTCCTGGTTCTGTTTCTGGCTCAGGCACTCCTACTGTTTTCTCTCGGTCGATGTCGCCTGCCTTGGACATATCTTCTCGCCCCACTCATGCCTCTAGAGCATCTCTCTCCAAGACATGGACCTTCCCTAAAGGTATCCAGGCTTCGACTGTGAAGTCAAATAACGACGCAGAAGTTGATCGGTTCTTTGGATGTTTGGATGACAACGATGCGGAGAGCACCGATGAATCGACCCCAGCTTCTCCCAGTTCATACTCATACGAAAAGCATAAAGGGCTATTTGCGAGTGGGTTTAAATACGGGGCTGAAGATGAAGATGGACCCTTTTTCCTTCCAGATGGCCTTGTCCAGGTTAATGAGGAAACCCAAGTTTTGGCTAGTGCCGTTGAAGAAGATGAAGATGACGCACAGACTGAGGTCGATGAGGATGAAAATATGTTTGGAGAAGTTGGCGGGATCACGATCACTTTCACGCCACCTGAAGCTGATGATGTGAGCCTTGACATCCACCGTTCATCTCCTCCTGTCAAGAAATCTGTCCCAACGCTCGACTTCCTAGACGGGGAGGATGAGGATGAAGCCATTCCTTTCAATTTTGGGCTGCCAATGGTTGCTCAAGACGTAGTGATTCCTAAGGTTATTGTGTCCGCGCCACCGCCCTCAGGCCTGATCACGCCGCCTTCCTCACTCCCACGTCCCACCCCGTCCTCGATCCCCCGTGCTTCGACCACCAAGGCCTCATTTTCCTCAACAGAGATCACGACCTCCACGCCTCCAAAATCGATGCCCTCAGCATCACCTTCCAACTATACGTCCAACGCATTCATCACGCCTCCTACCAAGCGCGGAGGCACCATGCCTTCATTTATCCCTCAAGCTGTCGCTTCACCTTCGCCGATCCGACCTACTTCTGTCTCCTGCAGGACCAAAACAATTCCCAGCTCAACATTCATCCGTCAACCCCAACGTAAGCCACAGATAGCGATGAATAACACTGCCGGGAACCAAGATGCCTCTGTTGGTGCAAATGGTTCGCCATTTAAGCCTCAAATTCCTACCATGTGTGCGTATACTGATCCATCCATCTTTTCTTAGTGGGTTCCGCGATAAATTCCCGCTCTATTCGTAGATCATCTGAGGCATCCACACCGCGTTCCACCACCAGGCCTCCTTCAGAAATGAAGATCGTGGATTTGTTTAACCACCACAACCTCCCCACTACTTCCATGACCCATGAACACCCTCCTCCAGATCACGATATTTCTCGTTCTTCTCACTCTGTTTCCGCAGTCTCGGCTGGATTGTCAACTTCGTCCTTTTCTTCGATCATGTCTTCACCCCTTTCGTCTCGAATTTCGTTCCAGACACTTACGAACTTCATCCCTGTCTCATGGTCGCCTCGTAACCGTACCAAGGAGTCTGCAGCTCCGCCATCTGTTATTACCCCTAGCTCAAACTCATCTATCGTCATGAGTGAGCGCGCCCCACAACTTGGTCTTTTTTTTAACTCTGGGACACCGACCAGGTGTCCTGTGGACGCTCCCCAGAAGCGAGGCTATGTTTCGAAGGAGAAGCAGTTGGAAAAACTGAGAAACCGGCTGGAATGCAACGGCGCTATAAAAACGAGGACTTTTAGTATTTACTGTAAAAAGTGCGATGACGAAGAGGTTTTCCTATAAGGTTAGTTTTATCCTATTACTTTTCTGTCTTGACCCTGATCATTGATGTGTAGTTCCTCCGCGTCCTTGGACATTGATTTATATTTTCATTTTTCTTTATCGCACTTTGTAACCTCTGCAGGTTGCATTGTTCTGATCATGACCCAGGATCCTCGTTACATGCCACACGCCACTTTCCCTATGCTTTTTATGTCTACACACCACTTCCCCACCCCACAACTCATATTTTCCGTCTTGTTCGTTTTGTTTGTGTGTGCATGTCGTTCAGCCTATCTTTATTTGAGGTGGCTAGAAGCTCCTCAGCATGTAACTGTAAATGACATTTGAACGCTTCGCTCCCACTGTAATACATGTGTTTTTCTTGGGGGTCAGCAAGTTTACGACATGGTCCGGAATCTTCCGCAACTTGTTGGCAATAGCGCGGGAAAGTTTGCATGCAGTTGGCAACCGAAATTCAATAGCAATCTACTCATACAGCCATGGCACACCCACGTCCTGCGCGTTCTTCTCTTATGAAACATTGGTTTGCTGTCGAGGTATGTTAGGTGTTTATTCTATGACTTGCTCTGATTACGACGAGTTGTCCAGGCCATTCCAATGTGAGCGAACTCCTGTATGAAAGTCGAGAATACCCATCCTAACGTAAATAGTTATGTTATCATTGGTGGAGTTGTAGCTGGCGCTGCCTGGTACACGTATCGTCTCTCAATGGGATCCAGTGGTAAGTCATTTTTTCTTAGGCTAAGTCTGTAGCATTGCTTGACGTGATACACTACTTTTCAGTTGTCTGGACGAAGAGTAATCCCACACCTTGGAATACTGTCAAACCAGATGAGAACACAAAGTTGATGTCGGTCAATCAAAAGTTTGAGAAGAGGTGCGACAGTTCAAGGCCCATGGCTTTTCCTTTCCTCGATCTAACGTGAATTCAATTTTCTTGTAGTTGGTCCCGAGATAGGCTATGAGGGCTTGAGTGTGCAATGTAGAGAATTGCTTTTTCCTGTACCCTTTCCATTCAAATTGCAATTTACTACGTCACAGTCACATTAGTAACGCGTAATATCCACCCTTCAACATGAGCTCATCTGGTGCCAGAAATCCTGAACAGATCCCTATCGTCCGTTTGCCATACCTATTATTTTTCCTTCGCTTTTGAATTTGTATCTCCCAGCTTGAGGGGCCTATGCGATTGCCAGCAATAGTGTTTGGTGCAGCGTCTTTCTCTCATTGGTACAACACAGACGGTCATCTGTACGGCGATACACCCCGCGAGACGATACGTCTTGCTCTCAGGCGAGTCTTGCGGAGAACTGGTCGCGATGCATAATTTCATTTCGCTCCTAGATGCGGTATCCGTGCATTTGACACCTCCATCTTTTATGGACTGTCAGAAGAAGTGCTAGGAAATGCACTCAAGGCATTAGAAGGAGAATTTCCACGCTCGCATTATCAATTGGTCTGTGTACAACTCCTTGGACATGGCTTGACCATTAATATTGCTGACGCTTTTGTGCATCAAGTTGACCAAATGTGGTCGATTCGGGATATCAGATTTTGACTACTCTCCAACCAGGATACGCAGCAGTGTCGAAAACAGTTTGAGGCGTCTTCAAACCGATTATCTGGATGCGGTGTATCTCCATGACATCGAATTTGTTTGCACTCAGATGACACCGAGACAATCTGGGAATCATCTAGCCACCCTCGCTGAAGAGAAAGTTGAATATGGATTAGCAGCGGGTGATGAAGGCAGGATTAGAGGTGACGGTGACCAGACAGTCTTGGATGCGTTCGCAGAGTTACGAAAACTCAAGAATGAAGGCAAGGTCAAACATGTCGGCATTACAGGTACATTTCCAACATCGTATTTTAACCAATCTATTGATTAGGCTTTGAATAGGATATCCCCTCCCTACACTTCTTCGTATCGCACTGCTGATTCTGCATACTGCCCCATACCAGCCGGTCGATGTGATTCTATCCTATTCTCATCTTTCACTTCAGAATGCGACATTCTCCCAATTTGCACCCCTCCTTCACGAACGTGCGAAAGTAGGACAGCTACTAACCGCCTCGCCGATGAGCATGGGCTTGCTCACTGCATCGCCTCCTCCATGGCATCCAGCACCGCCGGAGCTCAAGGCTGCAGTTTCCCAGCTGCAGGATGTGTGGCCTAGCAGGTTGCCTAACCTCGCCCTTGGGTACTCTATCCGTAACACGGGAGTAGCACATGGCAATGTCCCTCTGGTCGTGGGGTTCAGTAATCCTGAAGAAGTGCGCGAATGTGTGAACGTGTGGTTGGAGCTTCAGAGAGGGCTTGGAAACGACAAGAGGAAGAAGGTTGAAGAGGAGGTTAGGGGACATTTTAGAAAAACAGGATTCTTAGACTGGTCCTGGGCGTCTCCCTAATAGTTGTACATACTTACTAGTTGTATGTTATAAAGTCATGATCGAACTTGGTTTCTCTTTTTCTCCTTGAATGGGTATCGACGGCTTGATTATTGTCGACAACACAGGGTTCGTTCAATTCCTGTTGCTTGTATCTTGTCTGAATTCTCGCAAGTCGGCCCATAATACAGTCTGGCTTTAGGTCGACCTCCATAGCCTACCCTCTTCTCCATATAGACGCACTCAATAATGCACTAAACAAGTCTGCTCGTCCAGGAGATGTCGATCCTGTCATATATGTCCCTCCCTATAATGCAGAATCCCCCACAGCGTGCTGTCACCTGCAATGTGGTGATATAAGGCTTTTGTGCCCTGTCAGTGGTGACGGTCTGTCTCTATCTGATTTGCAACCCCTCAGTATCTTCACTCATGGTGCATCACCTTCAGCGGATCCTCTATTTGCTTTTGCATTCCTGCAGACATTCACAGACATCTTGAATGAATATCTTGGTAACGTATCTGCTGCTACCTTGAAAGAGAATTTTGATGTTGTCTATCAGGTGCGTTCGTTGAAATTGCCCGTGATCTTGTTTCCCATATGTCCAGCAGCTGCTGGAAGAGACCTTAGATTCTGGAGGTCATCCCTTAACGACCGCTACAAATACGCTCCGTGATATCGTTTTGCCGCCCTCTCTACTCTCCAAACTTCTCAACGTCGCTGGCGCAAACATCACCTCTGCGATTAATTCCGGCTCAGTTGGAGGTGGCCCATTTGCATCCCCGATACCATGGAGGAAGGCTGGCCTCCGATACACAAACAATGAGATTTATTTTGACGTACTCGAGGAGCTCGATGCCTCGGTGAACAAGTAAACATTCGACTTCTGTTTTCAGCATAAATATTGAAACGATCTTGCAGGCACGGAACGACGCTTGTGAGCAATGTATGCGGCAAGATTGAGACGAACGCCAAGCTATCTGGTACGTCCTCTTGTGATTTCATGCACCCTCATCATTTCTTTATGCGTGATTGGTTCAGGTACTCCCGACTGCCTGCTGACGTTTACGAATCCACACGTCCTCACAGATTGTGCGTTTCACTCTTGTGTCCGGTACGTACGTGTAGTTGAACCTCCGTGAACAGGGAACTAACTAAACAAAGCTTGCAACGCTGGACAAGAGATAAATCACTTTCGTTCATTCCTCCGGACGGCCGATTCACACTTGCTGAATACCGCTATGCACCTAACACCTCTATATCTACTCGATCGGTCGGAACACAAAATACGCTTACTCCCAACATGCCTATAACAAACGTTGCCAAGGACATTGTCCCGCTCCCTTTTACGCTCAAAACGTCTGTCGAGCTGGAGGATCACGGTGGTACTGTAGTTGGATATATATTATTATGAAATGCACTGACAACGACGTGCTTTTTCCAGGTGCCTTCGACATCACCTTGACTTCCCGTCTCACTACAAGAGCTATTGAGAGCCTTGTTGCAGAGATGCACCTTGGTGAAGGAGCCGGAGGAATCAAGTGTATAACGGGACAAGGGAGCGGAACCAGCGGGTTTGGAAGGGGCATGAGTGGCCTAGACTCGGGCCTTATTGGCGTCACTGGTGCATCGTGGTCTTTCGATTCAAATAGGAAGGTGCGTGTTTTAACATTGAACTTCCTATTCTTTCATGATGCCACATCCATAATTTAGATCCTGCGATGGGAGATCCCCACCATCCCTCCTTCAAGCAGCTGGAACCTCCGTGGCTCATTTACCACCCCTTTGTAAGCCCACTATGACATGTAGGCGAAACTCTGAATGAACGGTCATACGTATCTAAAACAGAACGCTTTCCCCTCGCCCCTCCCATGCACTTCAAATCCGGTTCGAGATCTCACACACATTCTCTGCTTTGAAGGTAGATCAACTAAAGCTAACCGGGGAGGTGTATAAACCGTACAAAGGCGTGAGAGGTCGATCACTCGGCAATGTGGAATGGCGTTGGTAATATATGCATTAGTATTTCTAATATACAAGGGTTTTCGGACTGTTTTCGGTAGTTTTCGGCAAACATCATGTTTGAGGACTCGTGGCATTGGAGCTCATTGGAGACGAGCTGGCGGAAAGCTGCGGAAAGGCAGATATGAATCAAGATCTCCAAAAATATGAGCCGCCGGAACAATTCGCATGCGCATTGAATCTGCACCTTGTGTTCCTCGCCTAAATCTGAGATTATATCATAGGACGATAGGTCCCCGATGTGAATGGGATAGATGTTTCGGGAAAAATGTGTGATTTACATTGAGAAGCATGCATAGTACGTCAGTTATCTTCCATCTATGTATCACCTGGTCCTGATAATACCAGCGTTGATCAATTTCTGGATTTTCTGCCGGACTACCGGGTTCTTCATGTGATCTTGAAGAGACGCAGGGTCACTCTGTGCCTGCTGTAGGATCTGTTGCATAATCGGATCGTTCATAATGCCCTGACCAAACGAGAGGGTCAAATAACAGCTTTCCGCGAGCAGGTTACTGGTGCTTACCGCAACTTCAGGATCGCGCATGGC